>CAUYQV010069416.1:0-37902 GCA_963574575.1 Galagoides demidoff
TTAAAAACATTAAGTGGGAAAAAGATTCCCTCTTTAACAAATGGTGCTGGGCAAACTGGCTGGCAACCTGTAGAAGACTGAAACTGGACCCACACCTTTATCGTTAGACTCTCATTGGATTAAAGATTTAAACTTAAGACTTGAAACCATAAAAATACTAGGAGAAAGTGTAGGGAAAACACTTGAAGAAATTGTCCTGGGCGAACATTTTATGAGGAGGACACCCCGGGCAATTGGAGCAACATCAAAAATACACTATTGGGACCTGATCAAACTAAAGAGCTTCTGCACAGCCAAGAACACAGTAAGTGAGGCAAGCAGACAGCCCTCAGAATGGGAGAAGATTTTTGCAGGTTATGTCTCTGACAAAGGTTTACTAACCAGAATCCATAGAGACCTTAAACGTATTAGCAAGGAGAAAATGAGTGATCCCATCTCAAGGTGAGCAAGGGACTTGGAGAGAAATTTCTCTGAAGAAGATCAGCGCACAGCCTACAGATATATGAAAAAATGCTCACCATCCTTAATCATCAGAGAAATGCAAATCAAAACTACTTTCAGATATCACCTAACTCAAGTAAGATTAGCCCCATATCACTAAATCCCAAAACCAGCGATGCTGGTGTGGATGTGGAGAAAAGGGAACACTCTTACACTGCTGGTGGGAATGTAAACTAATACGTTCCTTTTGGAAAGACATCTGGAGAACACTTAGAGAGCTAAAATTAGACCTGCCATTTGACCCTGCAATTCCTGTATTAGATATATTCCCAGACAACCAAAAATTGCATTACAACAAAGATATTTGTATCAGAATGTTTATTGAAGCCCAATTCATAATTTCCAGGTCATGGAAGAAGCCCAAGTGACCATCGATCCACAAATGGATCAACAAACTGTGATATATATACACCATGGAATACTAACAATGCAGCCATAAAGAAAGATGGAGACCTTACGTCCTTCATGCTCACATGGATGGAGCTGGAAAGTGTTCTTCTTAGCAAAGTATCACAAGAATGGAGGAAAAAGTATCCAATGTACACACCCCTATTATGAAATTAATTTAAATCTTTTATACGAAAGTTATAACCTAATAACAACCTAAGAATATGAGGAGGGGGGAGGGAGAGGGGAGAGGGGAGACGGGAATGGCTGGAGGGAGGAGGATCAGAGGGTTCACTTCTGTAGTTTATCTTACAAGGGTACAAGAAAATCTTTCTATGAGTAGAATATGAACGTTTTAACACAATAACTAAGAAAATGACATGAAGGCTATGTTAACCAGTTTGATGGAAGTGTTTCGGATTGTGTGTGAAAACACCACACTGTACCCCAGAAGTGCATTAATGTACACAGTTATCATTCAATAAAAAAATAAATAAATGAAATAAAAGAAAAAGAGTTCTAGTTTGGAGATATTAAGTTGGAAATTCCCATAATGTTTAAAAGGGCCAGTTACTATAGACAATTAGTTATACAAGAAAGATCAGATTGTACAATTGGATAGGAGATATACATTTGGAAGTCACAAGTGGTATTATATGCAAAATCATAGGAATTAATAAGTACACCATATATGGAAAAGAATAGGGAATAAAACCTCGTCACAAGGGGACTGGACATTATCAAATAGGATAGAATAGGCAGAAAGGAAGACAAAAGAGAAGAGAAAGGACCAATTAGGAAGGTAGAAATACAAGGTAGTGTTTGTAAAAAGGTACAAACTTTCCTTCAGACAAAATAAATTAGTTCTAGAGATCTATTGCAAAATATGGTGACCCTAGTGAATAATAATGAATTGTATATTTCAAAAATACTTAAAGAGTAGATTTGAAATGTTCTCAATAATATATGGAAAAAACTAATAATGATATGAGATTGTGGATATGTTAATTAGCTTGATTTAATGACTGACCCTATGTTCATGTGTGTGTATGTATCTCAAAACATTGTATCGTATCTCATAAATATATTCACTTACTAATTGTCAAATTAAAATATATGAAATGGAATAAAAAAAGAAATTCAAGATAACTTGGTGTCACAGAAACAGAGTAGAGAGTATTTGGTTTTTCTTAAAGTTTATTTCAGTATACTATGGGGGTGTATATGTTTTGATGACATAGTTTAATTTTGTAAACTTTAAGACAAGGTAATAAATGTGCCCCTTACCTAGAAATTGTGCAATGTGCCTATGCAAAGTACCCATTGGGTGGGAATTTACCCTTCCCTTTTTTCCTCTCCCCACACCCAAATTTCATCGCGTTTAATTTCCCCATGAGCACATAGATGCTGATCAGATAGTTCCAATTTAGTGTTAAATACATGTGGTGGTGTTTTTTCTTCCATTTTTGCTATACTTCTCTTGGGAGAAGGTCTCCAATTCCATTCAGGTTGTTACAAAACATACTTAAGTCATCATCCTTTCTTTTGGCTGAGTGATATTCCATGGTATACATATATCACATTTTATTAATTCATTTTTTTTATTGATGGCCACTTGGGTTGTTTCCATGTCCTTATGATTGTGAATTGAGCTGCTATCAACATTTGAGTGAGAGTATCTTTTTTATAAAATGTCTTTTTTTTCTGTTGGGTAAATCTCTAGTTAAGCGTTTGCAGGATAAAATGATAGGTCTACTTTAAGTTCTTTGAGGAATCTCCATACTACTTTCCGCAGAGGTTGAACTAGTTTGCAGTCCCACCAAAAGTGGATGACTGTTCCTTTCTCTCTGTATCCATGTTATAATCTGTTCTTTTAGGACTTTATGATGCAAGCCATTCTCACTGGGGTTAGCTTGCATTTCCCTGATGATTAGAATAATTGAGCATTTTTTCATGGGTATGTTGGTTATCAGTCTATCTACTTTAGAACATTTTCTTTTCATGTCTCATGCTCAACTTTTAATGGAATCATTCGACCTTTTCTGGTTGATTTGTTTGAGTTCTTTGTAGATTCTGGTTATCCATTCTCTATCAGAAGTATAACATGCAATTATCTTTTGAAACATTTTGAAAATTAACTGACAATGGATAAAATACTTAAACCTAAGTCATGATACTATAAAACATCTAGGAGAAAGTGTCTGAAGAACTCTTATACATATCATCCTAGGGAAAGGGTTTATGAAGAAGACTCAAAGGCATTTTTTTTTTCAGCCGGGGCTGGGTTTGAACCTGCCACCTCCAGCATATGGGGCCAGCGCCCTACCCCTTTGAGCCAGAGATGCTGCCCTCCAAAGGCATTCTTAGCAACATCAAAAATGAATAATGAGACCTGATCAAGTTAAAAGGTTTCTGCAGCACTAAGAAGAGACTATTTCAAAGAACTGTGTCAAAGGCTTCTGAGAGGTCAGGTACACAAAGACAGAGAAGGGCCCACTGGATTAACAGCTTGGAGTTTTTCTGATAACCCAGGCAAGAGTGTTGAGAGGGATAACTCCTTTCTAGAGGTCTGCTCACGGAGCAAAGAAATAGAGCTGGAGGTGTAAATGAAGGTAAAGAATTTGTCTTTGTAACAGGAGGAGGTAGAGCATATTTTTATATTATTGGGAAATATCTGAAAAGGTTGTGATGCTGGGGCACTGTATGGAGGTATATCTTTAGAAAAGCAAAGAGGATAGGTAAAAAAAAAAATTATATTCAAAAGACTTAGAGATGTCTGTCCTTCCCAGTGAAAAGTGAAAGTCCAGAGTTGAATGTTGGGGAGAAGGAGCCGCACAGCCAGGTGGGGGGATTGAGAAGAAAAAGAAAAGTGCATAGTAGCAAGAATTCTTTTAGAAAGTTATGATTTTTTTGTTTTTAAAAAATGAAATTGCAAAATCAAGAAGGTTGTTCCTAGGGAATATGTAGAAAGTATAGTTCAAAGTAGGAAGTAACATGGAGAAGAGCTTGGTAGTAAGGATCATAGGTACTAAGCCTTGCTACACTCTTGGGGGTGCCTAAGGTATGTTATCTTATTTCTCACAAATCATGAGAAAGGTGTGATCTTCCTATTTTACAGTTGAGAAGACCCAGGCTCAGAGATGTGAGGTAGCTTTATTTATGGCTAACCACAGGCAGTAAACATCAGAATCGGGATTCAAGATTATCTGACTCCAAAGCTCATGCTCATCCCTTAGCAGTGGGAAGAAATCCAACATCAAGGAAAAGATCTGTGAAAAAGGTTTGCTTCAGGACGATAATTTTGCTAAAAGTATAATAAATAAATTGGAAGAATAGTAACAAGAGGGAGCAGCCAGTATTGAGAGAGTTGTCCTTGCCAGAGACTCAACACAGCCCTACGGCAAGGACTAGAGTGGAGGGGAACAGACTAAACACCTGCAGGCCCACTAGGTGGCTAAGAGGATGACAGACCCCATGTCTAACTGACCCTCACCCTCTGCCATATTCATTGACTTCCATTCTTCTATGAATGAATCTAAAAAGGGGCAGTTAGTGCCACTTATCTTTCCTTTCCCACCATCTCCCCCAACTTCAGGGCAAGGGGCAAGGTGGTGGAGGCTGGGATAGCAATGAGAGCACCTACAAAGCTCTCAGACAAGCTCAGTCACATTTTCTTAGGAAGACTGAGGGTAAGAGAGCATGAGCAACCTGAAGAAATTCCCAGGGTCAGTGGGGAGCTTGCTGGTGCCCCAGGACACTGGCACAATGACTTCACTTCAAACTCTGCCTCCTCCCAGGTGTGCACTGCTTGGAAGACACATCCTCCGTGCAGTCATTTTATTCTGTGTGTACATGACGACTGGGGACAACTGCAGAGAACAATATTTGAAGGCAAATGATTCCGTATTAATTTCAAAACAATTACCTTCCACGGACATGGCCTCTGTGTTCACCAAATGTTTGTAATAAGCAGAAACATTCTCCTACCAGGTGCAGTGCCTCAGTGAATGTCACAGCGGGCACACACACAGCGTTTTAGCTACAATTGGGTCATTGAAATGAAGTGCAGAATAATGGAAATATATGACTGCTCACATGTATCTGGAGAAAGTCATTTGCCCACTGGTAACTGATGCTCATGGAGGACAGGGGAACACAGGCTGAGTGCTGGAAAGCATCCTATATTTCTGTTGCCACCTGTACAACCACTCGAAGGCAGAGCAGAATAAAATGGGAATTTGTCTTTAGGGCGGTATAGAATTTCATATATCCTTTCTGTCTTGGGTATCGTTTTATTCCTTTTTTCATACAATAGCTTTGATTTTTTAAAAATGTGCTATGTAGTAGACATTTATTTCTCTTTTTTCCCTCCTCATGGTGTGGGGTTAAAAAATCCCTGAACAGATGTTGTGTAAGATTGCCAAGCTCATTTTGTTTCCGATGTTCCACGCTCAGAGCTACTTACCGGAGAACGCGTTGGTGGAATGGACTCCTTGTTGCGCACTGTACATTTAATAGCAGGAAGACAGTTGGAAAAGGATTATAACACAGTTCCCGAAAATGCCAGTGTCACTGAGCATTCAGAGATAAACAGAAGGAAAAGTCTGGCGAAGGGTCCACACGACGAGACACAAAGGCTGCAGCCTCAAGTCTGCTAGCTATGAAAAGCAATATTGTATTTTTAAAATAGGTATAGAAAACAATGAAATGCTCGGGGCAGGGAGGAATTTATCAAAAGCCCAAAGATGCAACTTTATAGCCGTCAGAGGTTAAAATACAATCGGCAAAAAAATACCAGAATTAACAAGAAACAATTAGCAGGAAAATTGCCTCTAAAATCTGTTGGCAGTGAAACCGCGGGGGTTAGGTCCTCACCCTCTTAAACACGAGCACATCCATACAACATGCATTTTCTCTCCAGATTATATTCTCAGTAGTGAAAAGTGGGAGATTAAAATGGAGCTTTACTGAAACACGATGTCTCCTAGAATTGAGACCAGGCCAACTCAGCCATTTTTGATGAGGAAGATGTTGAAGTGCTGGAGAGGTGAGTGAGACCCAGGGCCAGATAACAGGTGCTTACAGGTTTTACAAGGAAATATATTACACAGGGGAAAAAGACATTGGAATAAAAGGAAATGATCACGGCATGCAGAGGCCTTCACTGCTTTGGAGAAAGAAATGGTGTGACTGTGCCCTGCGTCAGCTTACCAGGGCAACCATCACAGAGTGCTACCACTGGCGGGTTAAACAATTATCTATTTTCTCACAGTTCTGGAGGACGGAGGTCTGAGATCAACGTATCGGCAGGATTGCTTTCATTCGGGTGCCTCTCTCCTGGGCTCATGGGTGTCCACTGTCTCCCTGGGTTTTGACGTGTCTTTCCTTCTACACTGGGCCTGTCTCCTAATCTCTTCTTCTTATAAGAATATCAGTCAGATCGGGTTCGGACTCACCAATGACCTCATTCAATCTTAATTATTTCTTAAAAGACTGTCACCAAATGCAGTCACATTCTGAGGGAATGGAAGTTAGGAATTTGAGGGGAGTTGGGTGGAGGGAGGGTAATCAGTGGGACCTCACCTATGGTGCATATTGCAAGGGTAAATGTCAAATCTATTAAGAGTGGAGTATAAATGTCTTAACACAATAATTAAGTAAGCAAGGTGAAAGCTATGTCAACCAGTTTGATGTAAGCATTCCAAATTGTACATAAAATCAGCACATTGTACCCCATAAATGCATTAATGTACACAGTTATGATTTAATAAAAAATTAAGAGGAAAAAAAAAGAATTTGGAAGCATGGACACACCCCAGCCTCTTAAAACATGTGTGGAATAAACTGACCCAACATAGAATCTGTTCAACATCCAAAACTGAGCTACATGTTGGGGAGACATAGAAGGAACCTCTGGTCCTTATCCCCAATAAGTGTGCCAGAGATGCATACAGATCCCTATAATAAAGCATTTACAACATTCCTCACAGAGAATGAGAACATACTCATTAAAGGAATATATACAATTGGATACCCAAGTGGATGAAATCAAGGAAAATGCACACAGTGTGTGATATTTGAGCTGTGACTTAAAAAAAAGGAGCAGAAACTCACTAGAAAGAAAAGATTATAAAGACCGTGTTAGGGAGGGACTCTGACAGCAAAGGCACAGACATTTCAGGGTCTCAGGGAGTCTTCAACGAAGTTTGTGATGCCCCCAAGGAACCATCAAAGCATAAACAGATGAATTGGCACAACATTCATTCAAATGTTCCCCCTAAGAGATGAGGATAATAAAGGGAAAACTTAATTTAGGTGTAAAATTCAACTTGAAGATTAGGTCTATGTGGATTTAGTATCAAACTGTCGAAAATAGTTCAAAAATAGTATTAAAAGTATCATATCAGGAATTGTTGATCCTCTCAGAATTTGGAACAAAGGTTCATTTAAGTTAGAATTAGGAGATACATGGATGTGATTTTATGCACACAAAATATTTAGCTATCAGGGATTTCTTAACACATATAGATGTTTCAGAAAGATTTATACCACTCATGCTCTCATTTGTCTTAGAAGAGAAAAACTCGACGTTTTCTAATAATCAGAAAGATAATTCTTTCACTAAAGATGGTGAATATGACCATCTTGCATGGATGAATAAACATAAAATCGCCAGCTGAGGACATACTCATCATTTTTAGGTTGACATCTTCCAACGCAGTTTATTTTTCTGGTCAAGGTCAATCATACAGTCCTTGGAATGGGATTTGCGTAGCTCAAATGAAATTCAGAGAAGTAAAGAACAGGGTTTCACGTTACGTGATTCACGCCGCTAACCTGTGCACACTAATCCCCACATCCTAGCTCAATCTCTCAAACACCACTGTATTGACTTGGAGCACATTCCTTGTCAAAAACATTCCAAAGGGAGAAAAATGCCTTGTTATGAATCCCATGCTGAGAGCTACCTAATTATTTGTCTATCCTGAGGCAAGCAGTTCTTTAATTATGTGTCTATTTGTGTGTGTGTTCCAGCTACAGTTTGTAATAACTGGGAAGGTCCTCCAACCAGGTCTCTGGGAGGTGACAAGTCATAAAACGGAAAATAACTAAAACCACTCCTAGCCATGACGACTCAGACATGATGAACCATAAAGGATTTAGAGCAGATTCTGATATTATTCTCTAAGTTCTCTTCTGAGAACAATCCTTGTGGAGAAGGCAGAAGTTCCGGTGCTGGGCGTCTTCTGTATTCCTGGTCCCGTGCTATCCGTGCAGATGCAGACTGCCTCCTTCAGGGCCCTTTACTACAACCTTAGATTTGAAAACACATGTATGTAAAGCATAGACTTTTGATTATTCCATGCTTATTAGCTGATTTTCTCAGGGTAACTTGCCTTCCTTTAATAAACTCTACCAACCATTGCATGTAGTGCTATGACACTTTGATGCTTTTTCTCTTGCCCAGACCACTGGATCTGGGTCTCCTGTACCTCATAAGGAGGGTTATGAGAAGGATGAGAGAGATCTGTAGCAATGCAGTCAAAGGAAGACAGTTGCTGTAAACCATCTTTAAGATCTTTGTCATTTCCTATGTGCCTCGTAAAACATGTCACCAGAAGGACAGTATCAGGACTTCAATGTTTAATTGTCTTGTTCAAAGTCAGAGATCTAACACAGCACCAAGATGTAATATGTTATCTTAGTAAACTCTATCAGACTGACTTTTTAATTTTAGATATGACTTGATACCATCCATAAACAGAAGGCATTCCAAATATTCTTTGTGCTAGCATAGCATCCTGCCACAACCTAGGCTTGTTTCTAATTATTTTGTTCAAACACAGGCCATTTTAAAATGCTAACAAAAGTTACTGAATATTTCATATGCAATATAAATAGTGTACACATATCTATAGGCACAGAGATAATTTTTATGTATTCTTAGATAGTGACCATTGTTTTACTGATCAGAAAATTCTGTCTTGCTAATTAACCAAAAATGGGGTTTCTTATAAATTCACTAAGTAACTATAATCAGGCATGAAGGCTATCTAAATGTTAAGTATTCAAACCAACTATTAGAGAATATGGAATAGAAAATGTAATAACATCTCAATTACCTATGTAAATGGCCTTCGGATTTGTGTTGTTATCTATTTTTGGCATCCATTATTCTAAAACTGCATTCCCACTTAAAAAATAAAAGAAGAAAAACGTGCAGACTTGTAAGCCAAATTGAAGAAATACAGTAATGTTAAGAGTTTCCAGTTGCCATGGAAACCAGAGCCCTTGTATGCCATATTTAAATGTCTTTCTCTGTGGCAACCTGAACCTGGCCTTGGGAATAATCAGTGAAAAACAAAAGTTAAATTATATAAATATAGGCTGGGTGCCTGTAGCTCAGTGGTTAGAGTGCCAGCCCTGTGCACCAGGGGTGGCGGGTTTGAACCTTGCCTGAGCCAGCTTAACAAAAAAAACAAAATTATATAAATATATTAAACAGGAAAAACTTACATCTTTAATTTAGGAATATTTATATTCAATTAGCACATTGATTGAATTGTCTCATTGTTCATAAATAAAAATAATACCAGTAGACATAATAGATAATACTAATGGACAAAGATAGTATTGGTGGGAAAAACTGAAAATATCAAAGCATCATTAACTATTATTTTTATAGTGCAATATAGTGCAAATGGGTAATTTTTTAATCAACAAACATTTCTGAGTACCCACTCTGTGTAGGCATAAAATTAACTGTGATATTCATGGTCAATACTGCATTTTGCAGTGAGTTTCCCTACACCGGCTATTCACTGCCAAATAAAATTCATCATAAAAGAATCCAGGGCCACATAAAGTCATTATGAATACACATGCCAAAGAACATGTAGGGATCATTGTGATTATTTTACTGGCAAGGAAATAGATCCTCAGAAAGATTAAATACTTAACCAAGTATCCCTGTAATCACTTTCTAGTTTATAATGCATTTCCAACTAGACTGCATGACCTTTAGGGCTATGAAGGATGGATTACATTGAAAAAGAAAAACAGCACAAAAGACATCACAATAACATTCAACATATTTATTGACTGGATTATTTCTTGACAGAGCGCTTGCTCTAGTGCTTGGCTCACAAATACGGTCTTCTCTATAGACCACTGAGTCTTCCCTTGTCCATTGCTCCTCTTTCTTCTATGAATTCCCTTTCACGTATCCTATCAATTTCTCACAGGCCATACTTTTATTTTAATACATAATTTATATTTAAAATTGTTCGCTACACTTCTGTGTTTTAGAATTCTACTTATTAAAGGAAATCACAAATAGAGTTTCACCTGATTTAGGTTCTTCCTTGAGAAGTTTCAAGGCTCAATAATCCCCTACCCCATGGTCTTTCCTCATTTGCCTTCAGATTCTTCATTCTCTGGATGCTGCATCTTCTGCCTGATCCAAAACCTGCTGTTGTCCGAGTCAAAGATGAGCTTCCTTTGACTCTTTCCCTTGAGATCAATGTTGTTTATGCCAGTAATTTAAAGAAAAATTACTTATATGATTTATAGATTAATTCTGTTTGTTATACTCTATTCAAGTGAAGTTTTGATGGTTTGGAAGATTCTTAGAACAGAATTAGTTGAGCCTGAGGGATGATGGTTTCTGTGAATTTGTACTTCAGATGTTTGGTTCAAATAGGCTCAAAGCTCTTTATTTCCGAGGAAAAATTAAGTAATAATAAGCTCTTTCAGAGAAGAAATGAAGAGAGAAGAAACAAATGAAAAGATAAAGATAAAACAGAGGCACATAATGAAGAAGACAATCAACCACAAGTCATTCAGAGAGGGAAAAATTGCCCCTATCTGGTAGGATTATTTTTTTTCTCTTTTTGCTCCATGACTTGGCAAGAACAGAAAAAAGAGCTATGAACAAGGAATTTAAAGAAAAAAGAGAAACCTTCCTATGAATAACTTGAAACTAGGAAATTCCTATGTTTTTTCCATACATGGAAGGGTCTGCTACACTAAAATATCACTCAGGTACGCAGGAGGATTTAATCGAAATTTGAAATTTCAAGGTGCGCTGAAGCTTTCAAAACTGGGAAGAAAATGGAGAGAATTATATGAAGCAGCAATTTATTAAAGTATGGTTTGTAATAGTACATTCAAGTGTGTTTTCCATTCTGTACAATTCTCTGTAACTATTTCAGTGTTTTGATACTGTTCCTATTTCTTAAATAGGAACTATGATGTTTTCACAAACTATAATTAAGTAGTTAATTATTGCATTTCAGTTGGAGTTACTATGAGAGTGCATTTGCTTTACCAGGATGAAAATGTAATGTCCAACGCTTGACAGAAAGCCTTAATTATGAAATAATCAAAAAGGCAATAAACTGCCTCAACAGTACCAATTATTCAAATGCAAGAGTGCTGAGGAAGAACCTCACACACAGCTCCACTTCTGTCCTAAAGCTGAACGTGTACATAGAGAAGAAAAATCTCTGTACACTACCCAGGGCAGCAGCAGGTGCAGGATTTCCTGGCCTCAGAAGACAACTATGCTGTTGCATCTGGGACAGTTCACCTGTCCAAGTGCAAAGGGCTCAAGGTCAGGCTATGAGTGATATGCTTCTATAGCTATTAATAAGTCCTGAGTGTCCAATAAACTGAATTATTTGTTGGAAATGATTTCTCAAAATAAGAACTACTTTAGTCATGAAGTATTTCATGTGAAATATTTTATACACAAAGTACAGTTAATAATAACAGGTTATGGGAAACTTCCCTGGATTTTCACATAACTAGGAAAGTGACATCGTCAGACAACAACACTGACAGGGAATTGCTTGACATGGGACCTGAAGGACTGACTATTGATGTCAGAGATTCACAAGCCTATGGACCTGATCAATCTTCCCATCATTTTGAAAATTCAGGACCTTGGGCAGAAGCATGTTGCCATTTTACAGGCAACATCCTCAGAAGTTCATTACAGCTTGCCCTCAAAGTTGCCCACGAAGTTGCTGTACATAGAGAAGGTGGAAATTACACTTTTATATACAAAATGTTCATTACAAAATTTTGCAAAGAGGTGGCCATATTGCCTCAGGTTAGAAAGGTTTTCTAAGGTTAGTCGGAGCAGCTATAAAATGATTCCTTCTTCACACTACAGGTGAGGGTTAATTGATGGAAGATACCTAGGTATATGAAAGAGTCTAGACTAAACTAATAGCTTAGACTTATGCGGATGAAGAAAAATGGAACTTACGAAGGTGGAGTCATCCGCGTCTACTCTCAACTGCTCCATGACCTTGAAAAAGGAACACAATGCCAGTGTGCCTTGGACTCTTCATTTCTTTTAAAATATGGTGCAATTTGGAGGTGGCAGGTTCAAACTCAGCCCCGGCCAAAAACTGCAAAATATATATATAAATATAATATATAATAATATATTATTATTACAATGTAATTATAATAATATATTATTATATGTAATATTAATTGCACCATATATATAATATGTAACATTAATTGCACCATATATATATATATATATATATATATAGAATGTGGGAAACTATCATACCCTCTTCACAGATAAACAGTTAAAAATTAATATTTTATTGTACCTTTTTGGCTAACCTTATTGTTCTGAATAGATGAAAAGTTTATGGAGAACAACTCCTGTCTAAACACTGCTCATTATCCCAGGAGACACCTAGGATACTGCTGGGTCTGTCACAGTGCTGATGACCTCAGAGAAAAGACAGAGCAACTCTGAGTCTGCCCCAGGAACTCTTCACGCCACATTCCCTCCGTTCTGTCCTCCCATTTTCATGCTCGCCAATGAATGAAGTTACAGTACCATTTATGCATCTTCAGGGAAACCTGGAGAAGGACAGGTGGAAAAAATTAGAGAAGTTGTGGTGTGTAGAAGGCCAGGCTATCACTGTGGCCCTGGGAGAGTAATGAAGGGAATCAGGTGTGTAAAGGTCTTTGCGAGCTGGAGGAGGTGGTGAAAGAGGTCCGCTAGGTGTGACTGCAAGTATCACATGTGTGTGCCTCAGGCAACCTCAGTGCAGATACAGGTGGCTTCTAGGAGCACAGAGCAATAAGCTCTTTCCTCAGACAACCCTTTATTTCTCATGTGTAGCCTTCCCCAATTATTCTTATAAAAGCAGCTATTAATAACCACATTCCACAAGATATTAATGGCATCATATTTTAAAAGAAATGAAGAGTCCCAGGCATGCTGGCATTGTTTTCCTTTTTCAAGATCGTGGAGCAGCTGACAGTAGACTCAGAGGACTCCACCTTCCTAGGTTCCATTTTTCTTCATCCATTTACATACAAGCTATTGGTTATGTGACATTAGTACTAAAGAAACAATGGCAAGATTTTAAAAAGCTCTTAACGATTTGATTATACATAGGCATCCACAAACATACATTTGTTTGTGTATATATTCACACATATTTATATTCACATACACATACATACACGTATGTTAGCATATATACATATGCAAACATTTACATATACACAGATATATTCACATGCACATGTATGTATTTAATTTGGAGGGACTCAACTTCAGAGTAAGTTATCATAGTAAATATTACAATCAAATATAGAAAAATAATAGCCTCTTTAAATCACATGGCATCAGTATTCATCAGTGTTTAAGTAACTACCTTAATTCCAATGAATTATTCCAAAACAAATGGTACTTCACCCACTTAATTTTTTGCATATTCGTTAAAACAAGTTTTAAAAAGAAAAAAGTTATAAAATTAATTACAAAATATATTTTCCCATCACAAAACTAAAAATGTCTTTTAACTCTGTTAGCTGCTTTGGGGGAAAGTTGTCTGTATTTTCTTTCAGAAACAATTCAATTACATACATGGGTAATATACTTAAAAGAACATTTCATATTTCTTGGTTCTTTAAATAGAAAAAAGTCACCAACTATGTGAATCATAAATCGACATACAAATAATAATTTCCCTTGGTGTATCACCTTCCTATCTTTTCTTCTTTTTTGTGCCCTAGGAGGGGCTGACACAAATATGAGCAGAAACAGCTCTCCTTGAAGGAAGGTTTAAAAGGTAGGAAGAATCAGAGATCTAAAAAGTGAAGAAGGAGAAGGCCAGAATTAATCACACCTTCTGCTTTGTGAAAGCTTGGACTTTAAACTTGCCCCCGTATTGCACTCATGGAGCACACCTGCACACACCATCACGGCACCTTCCTGGGCCTCCAGGTCATGGAGGTGCAGAACCACCAAGCCTGGGAGCTTAGTGCATTCCCAAAACAGGTGTCACCTACAGCAACTGGCCATATGGCAAGTTAATTGACCACTTTGACAAAAGTTCCTGATGAGTTAGTTAGGCGAAATGAAAACTGGGTTGCTTCATCCCTAAACATTCTCAAAATCTTTAAAACCCAAATGCTCTTAACTGAAGACAGAGCCAGTGTCTGTGTATAACCATTTTGTCTCTGACTCAAGGAACATCAAGAGAAACTTTCCCTTCACAGATGCTCTGCTGTTAGAAATTCATAGCAAAGTTAGCGAAAACCCTGAAAGAAAAAAATTGCAGAAAAGCTGTTAGCTTCTGAGAAGACCTGTGAAGGCAAAGGGAGCTCTTTGTTTGTTTGGAAAAGTACAATCACCAAGAGACGTTCCATTCATTTTAATGAGTTGTCGTGAGGTGTAAAGACATTGAGACCTATTCATTGCCAAATTTGCCCTTTCTCATCCATGAGTCTCCCTCCCCCTAGAGCTGTTGCTTATGGAGGTAGGAGTTCCTTCTGCTAGCACTGTGGCACTTCACCTTGTATTGGTGAGTAAAAAAAACAACCCTCTCCCCGCAAAATAGCAAAGACATACACTTTCCCAGAAAAATAGAACAATGTGCAACTAGCAAAACATACTTCAGTTACAAAAACCTCAAACTTCTGCTCTATATTTCTTTTGCATAAAATTTACTTCTGCCTTCTTCTTTCATGCTTTGAGAAATATAATTTGAGAAATAACTTGTATGAGTGCCTTTTCTCCGTGTCTTTGTTAAAAGTCAGACTACTGGTTCAGATCCTCATAGAACTGAGCTATAGCTTTTGTGACTTATTCCTAGAATTGGCTTGAATTTTACCCATATCACCCTCACCTTTGGTTCTTTGAGCTCACGCAGTATTCATTAAAGCCTTGCAATGTGTGAAGCATTGGGAAGGAGTCTGGGGAGTGCCCTAGAGAACAACCAGCCTTGCAGACAACCAGTGTGAAATCTAAGAGCACAAAGGACACGCTTTCACAGGGCTCCCGTGGGAGGCCAGAACTCTTGCTACTTCCTTCAAGCTGCCTGCACACCTCCCTCTCCTCGGCCCTCACAGAGCCTCCACCCCTCTGCCTTGGACCAACTGGATGGAGCTAACTGTGTGTTCTATCTCTGTTCATCCCTGGCTTCACAACAGACCAGGGGTCCAAGGTCATTCTTCTGTGCCCCCTTGTCTCAGTTGTCTCCCAAGCCTTGCTTCCTGCAAGCATTTAGCTCTGGCAGTTGTTATTCTTCCCCATAGTTTCCTGTCATAACCTAAAGCCCACATTGGTCATCCTCCCAACAACCTGGGATCTCAATTACCTGACTTTCTTTAAGACATCTTCTCTTTGCCCAGTCTTAGCTTATTACTACCACGGTCATACTTGATCATTACCTGAATTTCAATAATCTCACAGATAAATCACTACCCTTAACTTTTCAACTCACACTTTCTATAAACACAAATCTAATGTCATAGACCAAATGGTGTGTGCCCTCCAAAAAACTTATATGTTGAAGCTTCAACCCCAATGTGATGGTGTTTGGAGGTGGGGCCTCTAGGAGGTGATTAGGTTTAGATAAGCTCATAAGAGTAGAGTCCCCATGATGGGATTAGTGTCTTTATTAAAAAAGGAAAAAATGGTAAATCTGGCACATTCTCTAATTCTTTCTCTCTCTCTCTCCAGCCCCACTAACCCCAATAGTTTGAAGACACAGTAAGTAGGCAGCTGAAAGACTCAATTACAACTCAGTTGTTGGACTTTTCTTACAAATGGAAATACTGTAACCTAACAGTATGTACCCTCATATTAACGCATAATAAAAACAAAACAAAATTGGTATCTCTAATTGATTACTAAGGAAGGCTCTCTGGCAACACTCAGAGAGGCCATGGGGTTCTATAGTCTGCAAAGCCCAGAAAACCACAAACGGGCCAGGGTTAGGTGGATTGAATAATGACTCTGTCATTTAACACCTGTGAGGTTTGGGGGACATTTTTTGTATGTGTTCTAATTTTTATTTTTATGTCACTACTACCTCCTAGCACATGTAGTATATGCATACTACATAAAAATAATAGTGTCTACCATGCATAATTGCATTGGGGATTATGTGCTTTCAAACAGCCCAGGGCCCAAAATCTCATGTCCTGATTTTTCATTCTATACCTCAAAGGTTCTGGGCCTCTATCTTTATTCCTGAGGCAGCAGCAGCCTTAGGTTTCAAAGTGACAAGGGCTGTAACACTTGGAAGCACCTTCCCCTGCTGAATGTGGAAATACCCCACTGTCACCCGTAGCCACTATCTCTTCTCCACACTCACAGCAGCCTCACACCAAAGGACTTAGCAGCCATGGCAATGGGTAACTGGGACGTGAAAAGTCCTTCATTAGAGTAATGACCCCTCATCATTGAGTCCTACACAGAATCATTATGTCTTGGGAGACTTGGAGCCAGACAGAGAAGATACATAGAAGGGAGGAAAGTGGAAACTGAAACCTCAGAGGAACTTCATAGTGTTTTCTATATTTATTTCTCTCACAATGGCTAAACAATCTTACAAAATTGTGCAGAATTTCTATGAGACAAAAAAATAAACAGAATAATCCTAGCTCAGAGCATGAAGTAGAATGAAAAGGGGATGGAGCTATTTCTTTGTCAATAGGAGAATCACGTTAGAACTGCTTTTGCTTCCAATAATAATGTTAACATGCCGATATAAATGCATCTTGTCTTCAAGCTTGAGATTTCACATCATAGTAATAGAGGCTCAGGCAGTGTTTATAATTACATAAAAGTGCATGGCTGGGAGCGAAAAAGACCTAAGGCAGACTTCATCAACAATATAGAAGAGGAGGAAACTCAAAACAACATATTAAAAATCAATAAAATCCCTTGTGAAATATATCATTTCGCACACAGGGAATCATGAACCCAGCCCACTGATGACATTAGCTACTAATGCCATGGTAAAGGTAAAAGAATCTTGTAATTTTGTTTTGAATAGAAAATCACTTCTGTGACTAAACTTCAAGGATGTCATTTTTAGTGGCGAGAACACCATATTAAAGTAACTCAGCTCAAGCTCAAATTTGCTTCTCAAAACAGAGAAAAATCTCTGGATTACTGGAAACAATTAACAGTACAATTCCCAAATTATTTTGCTTTATTAGAAAACTGGCTGACATGTGACATCATGCTTTATACTCAAAAACATCTGAAGTTATTGCCCAAGAATAATGTTTGAATAGAGAAGGAAACCTAAACAATATTTTTATTACCTATATACACATATATACATATATATAAGCATATATAAATATATTTTTATACCTCTGTGTATGTGCAGGTATACTTATACTTAAGACTCGCTCAGTCATTGACTAATACAATGCTTACTTTGTGTAGTACTTATCTTGTAAACCCAGCATTGGGTACAGGGCCTTGAATATAGTAGAGGATTCATAAATTTGTTCTGTTGACCTACAATATTTATAGTTGCTTTGGGTGATTTCACAGAAAAAAAGATGTCAAATTTCTTAATGAAATGACATCAAAATTTTAGAAATTTTAGCATACCACATAGAAAATTCTGTTACTTTCAAAAGAACAAAATCTTTTTGGGGACACGGGTTACAACAAATTCTTCTTACAGACAAAATCTCCACATGTTACCCAAGCTGGCCTAGAACTTCTGGCCTTAAGGGATCTTTGCCAGTAGTTAAGACTACAAGCATACACCACCACTCCTGGTTTAACTATGGACCCCACGGCCCCATGCCAATTTAACCTCATCCCTGAGTTCCCCAGCAATTTTCACATTATTTTGTTTTGCCATCATTATTTACCATTAGTCTAAGAATATCTCTTTTTAATAATACTCAATGTCAGCAGCTTGTTAGTGAATGAACCAGTTTACCGGTTACTGAACTCTCAGGATTAAGCCACCGTTCATGAATATAGGAAATCATAGTCAAATGGATTTTCTAGGTTCTTGGGTCCATAACATCAACAGATTCTTGAATGTGCCATACGCATCCTTGCAATCTCACAATTTCTTGTTGAATGAAGTCTAACATTTAGAAATTATGATTTTTTTACTCTCTAAAAGTAGTTGATTAATTTCTGAAAAGCAGAGCAGACCCACATACTGAGAAGCTTGGCCAGTGTGCTAAGCCCCAGACCAGGCAGTTCAGGACAGCAGCACCAGTTATCCCCCTCTCACAGGTAGAAGAGAATGCCCACGGGGACTCCAGACATTGTCCACACGCATACGAGTAGCTATCAAAGTGGAGAATTCATTCACTGTTCAGTTTTTGCATATCTATGTTCCAGGTGGGATGCATCAGTAAACAAAATAGGCAAAAAAAAAAAAAAAACTCTATCATTAGACTCTGTTGGGAAAAGACAAACAATGAAATATAAACACAGTAAGTAGTTTAATTATATAGTAAGTTTAATTATAGAGTAAGTCAAATTTCTTTGGAAAATGGAGCTGGGCAGGTGGAAGCAGAAAGGTGGAGGGTGGTTGCGAATGCTGATAGTGTGCCAAGTCAACGTCTGGAGAAGGTAACCTATGGGAACTAGGGAATAGCTAAGTTTTAAGGGGAAATGGTTAACTAAGAAAGAGACAAGCAATTGGATCTGAACTTACACAAATATAGCTGAGGGAATTGAAAAATGAACAAGAGAACATGTAATAACAAGGCTCAGAGCTGGGCACTGTAGATGAAGAGCCTCCCTAGGTTGGAGGTCATTGAGGGGGTAGTTTGATGGTTCATTATTTCCCCCAGTCATGGTCCCACAACAGAGGATGAGACACTGTAGGAGGGCATTTGGAACTTGTTTTTATTGGATTATATTAGTAACATTAATTGGATACTTTGGAAATTATTGCTGGTCTGAGTTGTGGATATTCCAAGAAACCCAGATACACAGCCAGACAATTAAGCTCATGAAATTGCCACCATGCACTTATGGTGGCAGCACTGTACAGACAATTCAGGAAGGGTCCATAACTTTGGAATATCAGTGTTTCACAGCTGTGTTCATGCTGACGTGAGGCGGTGTCTTGTTGAGAGATGTTCATGACTGTTACTGTGTGCTTTTGTATGTTGTCCCAAGAACATCAGAGCTTGAATTAGAGTAACGAATAAACATTAAATTTCCTATCAAACTTGACAAAAGTGGAAGTGAAATTAGGGACATGTCAGCCCAAATGGGGATAATACCATGAAGAAGACAGCAGTGTACAAATGGGTTAAACCTTTAGCTGAGAGAAGAGAAAGCATCACTGCTGAGGAGGAGTCACGGCAACCAGTAATGACAGAACTGATGAAAGCATTGCAAAAATTTGTCTAATTCTGCACCAAAATCATCAGCTTGTGTAAGAAGCATAGAAAACCAAGTAAATGTAGAGAGATATAGAAGTCTTAACTACACATCTTGGCATGAGAAATGTGTAGCTCTTGCATCAAAACAATGGACCAGCTCACAGCACATTCTGTGAAGGAGTTTTTAGCCAGTAAACAAATAACTGTATGGAATCACCCTCACTACTCACCTGATCTTTCCCCCAGTGACTTTTTTCTTTATTGAATATAAAAGAAATATCCAAACAAAAACATTTTGATGACACTCAAGACATCAAGGGTAATATGATGACAGCACCATTCCATTCCAAAAAAAGAATTCCAAAATTCCTTTGAAGGGTGGACTAGGTGCAGGCACCAGCGTGTAGCTTCCCAAGGGGAGGACTTTGAAGGTGCCTGTAGGGATATTTAGCAATGAGGTATGTAGCACTTTTTCTAGAATGAGTTCATGAACTTAATTGTCAGACTTTCAGCTAATTTCAGACTTACAGGCTGCATGGTAATTAAAAGGAAGAATGAAACACTATGTTCTGGGGAAAATTAATATTGTTAAAGCCTGGCCCTTGCTAGGAAGCACCTGCCAACCTTAAGGCATAAAGTCAGTGGGTCTCAGGGCCCTGGGCTTCAGTGGAAATTTTATATATCTCCATCTCTATCTTCACAGCAAGCAGGAATACATCACTTCACCCATTCCCTGCCGGGGTCACTGTTCTCCAGGAATGTTGTATCAATATTCAAACTGTCAATTTGTGTCTAACATTGTCAGGCCCACAGACATTGCATTGGGATCCCCAGTTTTCGATTGTTTTCCTGGAGAAGGGTAGAAGATGATGTCTAAGGGAACCTAGAATCTACATCTTGTTCATTGGGCTTGCTTGAGACTAACTGTGAATCCACAACAGCTAAAATATGAAATGAAGGAAGGCTGTATGATGAAGTTGCGCTCAATTTTAGAGTAGTCATTTTCAGAGGCTAAGGGACAGACATGCAAATAGCAACAGACTTGTCTGATGGCTGACTTACACTCAGTGCATTTGGGGTGGTACTGAATGTGTTAAGGTATAGACCCACCCTTGATTCATCACAGTCCAATAACAGAATTATGAGTGAACATGTCTGTATGAGTATAAAAATGATTACAAAGCTCTGGAAAAACACTCCACGAGCTTTGGAAAGAACACGTATGATTTGGTGGTGGAGGGTGAGGTAGAAAAAACGATGCAGAAGGTCATTATAGGGCTTGAAGAACCACTAGTTCTCCAGAAAGCTAGGAAAGAACATTCCAGACTTGTGTGTGTGTGTGTGTGTGTGTGTGTGTATGTGTGTGTGTTGTGAATGGAGTGGGAATGGGGAGTTTATAAGCACTTACAAAGGCCAGAAGGAAAATGCACAATAGAGAAAATGTTAAATGCTTTAGTAAAGCCTTACTCATGCTTAATTTCATTTCAAATACATACATAGGCTTTGCATACACAGGTGTTTGGATTTTATTTTAAAATCATTAAAATATTTTGATGCATGTTTGAAAACACATCATGCAAGTGTTAATAACATGCTTCTCCAACGAGGGAACAAACCTGTAGAATTAGAACAATGTTTAGCACTGGAGGCTTCTGTCTTTCTCAGCTCCCACTAGTTAGAGAATGAACTCTGCTCCAATCCATCTTGTCTATCACTAAGTCTGGGTGATAAAGGCAAGACATCAATCAAGAAAGAGAATAACTATCTAGTGCTTTAGGGAGAAATACAGACACCTTAGTGAGAACATGAAGCCGTTATGGAATAATTTGAGTTTGGATGAACATAGGTCAAAAACATAACTTCTTGAAAAATGTCATTGCCATAGAAATCAGACTGTACTGGAGGGATATTTCTCCCTAAAAATTTTCAAACTTTATTCTTTTCAATAAAGCCCACATTTTTATTATAAATACATTCTTAAAAACTATGCTCTGTAGATCCACAAAATCGAAGTATTCTATGAAAACCAATTTCAGTTGTGTAAACACATACTCAACACACCCAACTGATTCTGTCTCTGTCTTTTCTCTGTAAATGGTGTCCGTATTAGTGCAGTTAATCAAGGTGACCTTCAACTCTGCTGAATAATACTTCTTCCTCAGATAACCCACTTCCACTAATAGCAGTCCCTCCTCCAAAATGGGAATAAATAGACCAAAATATTATCAAGTAGCATTTCTTGATTTGGGATAATGAGTGATTTTAATCCTTTTCTGTACACTTATATGAATTTTTCTTCTTTCTTTTTTTGTATAAATGTAAGCTGTACATTATGTTATGATATACATAAATGATTACTGTAGGTAAGCAATTTTACCTATCTATCATCTTCCATATTAATCTCTATTTTGTTTATGTGTGGTAAGAGCACCTCAAATCTATTCTTAGCAAATTTTTAATATATAATAAATATTATTAGCTATAGTCTTCCTGCTGTACATTAGGTGCCCAGACTTATCTTACCCAACTGCAAGACCTTTTGACCTATGTATTTCTAGTTCCTCCCTCTCCATGCTACTGTCTGTTTCTATGTATTTGACTTATTTTAGAAATGATTTCAATTATAAATGAGATCATACACTAAGCAAAAAAAAGAAAAAACAATTATTTTCAGAGCCTGACCTCTAGGTAAGCAAAGTGCACAGCTGCCGTGAAAGGCAGAGCAAGAGGTGATTAAAAGCTGGTGTTCCAGCCGGGCCCGCCAAACAACAACAATGGCTACAACCAAAAAATAGCTGGGCATTGTGGTGGGTACCTGTGGTCTGAGCTCCTTGGGAGGCTGAGGCAGGAGACTCCCTTGAGCCCAGGAGTTGGAGGTTGCTGTGAGCTGTGATGCCACAGCACTCTACCAGGGTGACAGCTTCAGGTTTGGTCTCAAAAAAAAAAAAAAAAAAAAAGCTGGTGTTCTCAATAGTATAGACGTGGGTTTGAATCTTGGACTTTATCCTTCTGATTCTCAATGTCTTCACCGGAACTGAAATTGAAAATAAAACTCAGTTCATAGTGTTGTTACAATTAACTAGCATAAAATACAGAAGGTATTTATTATACATTAAGTATTTAATAAAATTTAAATATTAGTATTGCCCAGCAAGGTGGCTCATGCCTGTAATCCCAGCATTCTGGAAGGCCCAGGCATGTGGATTACTTGAGCTCAAGAGTTAGAGACCAGCCTGAGCAAGAGGCTCTAAAAATAGCTGACTGTTATGGTGGGCACCTATAGTCCCAGCTACTTATTTGGAAGGCTAAGACAAGAGGATGGCTTGAGCTCAAGACTTTGAGGTTGCTGTGAGCTATGACACCACAGCACGCAACAAAGGCAGGGAAACATGTGACACTCTGACATATGACACCCATGGCAATAAAGTGAGACTCTGCCTCAAAAAAATATATATACATATATATGTATATATGTAATTATAAAATAGTGTATATTACATATAATTATATGTAATTATAAAATAGTAAATATTATAATGATATATAATCCCATTATATACATAATTACATATAATCATATTATATATACTATGTAATAGAATATGTATAATATAATTAGTAATATATATGTATTAGTATTGAATTTATTATTACTCCTACATAATGGGTCAGAAAAAAGTCATAAACAGTACATATGAATGCAAAAGCATTAAATATGCTACCCCAGAATTGCAGTATAATATATAAAAGCTATGGCTAAAATGTACATTTTTATTTTCCTGCCTTTCATAACAATAAAACCTTACTTGGCAATTTGGGGTTTGCCTGTGAGCCATTGAACCTGAGCCATCCGATGCACGCCATTTTGCTTTATGTTTCACTGAACATCCATCAACATTCATTTTCACAGGGACCAGAGCGGGAAGAAGAAGGGCTAGACTGGGTCGCATTTGGGGAGGGCGGCACAACCCCATCGTGTGATGTTTGCATTATACAGCAGCATTTATCCCTCATTTCTTTCCTGATGAAAAACCATAAGAATGTAAACACCTGTGCATTCTTCTCTCTCAAGAGGCTCTCTGCACCACTGTGGGAGTTAGCTCTCTAAAGAGCAGAAAGACCTTTAAACCCTAATTGCAGATCCCTTCCCTGATTCTGTATAGTTTAAACACTAGCACAGGATCTAAGGCCATTCACAAGCCAATGCTATGCAGGCTAATCTCCTATTCTTTCCAATCACAAATCCAAGGCTATCACTGTTCCTTATTAATCCCAGCTCCCATCTGAATATGTCCTGCATATTTTTATCTTGGTGTATGCTTTTCACTCTATTGAAAGTACCTGAAAAAGATTAATCCTTGATTTAGTAAAATCTGCATTGTGGTTTTTCTTCTCTGCACAATCTCAAGTTGATCTCGTCCGCTACCATATGGGCCTGGCTAATCACTTAGAATATGAGGAAGGAATGCAGAGGCAAAATATTTCTTGCTTTTGGATCTTGTACTGTGGACCAAAGGAAAAACATAAAAGTGCCTGAGAATGGGCATAAAATTCTAATTTTTGGTTTCTAATTTGCTTTACCATATATTACATATACAACTACATAAATAAGTCACAGAAGGGAAAAGACGAGGGGAGGTAGTGATAGAGACCAAAGGGCTGGAAATACAAAACAGATAGAGGCCACGAGAAGTAGCCGGGTTGAGTCCTGGAGATAGTTGTTGAGGTGGACATGAGGATGTGCGGCTTAGATTCATCCTCAGGGATGAACTTGCTGCCGAGATATCAGCAGACAGCCTGCAGCTACCAGCTCCTTCAGTGTTTCCTCAGCCAACGGACCATGGAGCTCCCTTGTATTCTCTCTGCCTGTCATACTCCACATGCAAATGACCGACACACACGGTTAGTTCTATCTCTGTGCCTCCCTCAGCCTCCACTGCTGCAGTCTCAGTAATAAGTCACTGGTTCTCACCAGAAGTGATTTTGATTTCTAAGAGATATTTGGCAATTACATTTTTTTCTGTTGTAACTGAGGGGATGCTGCTGTCGTCTAGAAGTAGAGACCAGTGATATCACTAAACACCCTGCAATGAACAGGACAGCCTCCTGCAACACAGAATTGTCTAGCCCCTAATGTCAGTAGCGAAAAGCTAATCTGACACCACACCCTGATAATGTCAATAATTTCCTCCTGATGCCTCTGCTGCCCTCTTCAGCCACAGTTATCCTTTGAAAATATTAATTGGTTCTAAGTGTATCACTTTCAACTCTACAAGGCTCAACATCACAAGTTGAACAAAATGCAAAACACTTACCTTGTCTCCAAGCCCTACTTGAGTTGGCTTCCATTTCTCTGATCCCCCTTCCCTCTTCTGCTCCCTGGATCACAGCTCCCAGTCTCATTGGTATTATTACTATTGTTGCAAAATGCCAGACTCTTCCCTGCTCAAGGCCTGCTTTCTCCCACCAGATTTTGCCCAGCTTGTTTCCTCACTTCCTTCAGCTGCACGTTTAAGTGGTATCCGAGAGGCCTACATGACCACCCCATCCAGAATCGCCCCTTTCCCTTCAACATGCACCACCCTTTCCCTGCTGCATTTTTCTTCATAACATAGATTGTAAATCTGTTTTACATTTGCTTATCATTTATCTGTCACACTTAACAGCAAAGAACTTCGTCTTCTTTAGTCTCCGCTATACACCCAACATCTGGAATAATGCTGCCATGTAATTGATATTCAGTTAACATTTGCTAAATGAATCAATGTATGAAGTTACTTGCCATGGCTTTCTGAATATCCGTGTTGGTGAATAGATTAGTTTCAAGAGTAGCAGGGAAGGCATTAAAATTCAAATTTCCTCCATAGTCTCTAAGACCATTTCCTATATGCCATTAAATTAATCTATACATTTTTCTATCATTAAATTATGTATTTTAGGGAGAAGAATTATAACTTTTTCATTTGTTTCCATCAAACCTAGCTCTATGTGAATCAAAGAAGTTGGCTAATAATTTCATGTTGAAAAGAAAAACATCGTCAGATATTTTATGCCACAATGTGCATAATAGAATAAACCTTATCACTATACTCAAGGAAAATGGCTATCTAGACACTCTTTTTTAAATATTATCTTAATATATTTCTATGAAATTCACTATCTTATTTTTTGGAAGAAATTTTTTATCTTGCTATACAACATTCACCATAGTTATTTTTTTAATTCTGTGTCCTATTATATGTACATTCCCCTGTTCCAAATGTGATATTTTCAGATTAGCTGCATTCTGACAGAGGTAATTTTTATAAAAATTACTCTATCACAAAGATGAGAGACCCTGGCTCTTCTGGATATTTTCAAGTCCTCAGTAATTCTTGTTATATTACCCTCTTTCAATATGTAGCATTTTCTGAGAAACTTTGAGGATATAGAACAACATATTACCCATAACTTGTTACCCACAATTTCAAACAACTTTACATTTTCTATGAGTTCTTGTGTTCTGGATAGTGAATTTGACTGTGTTTAAAACATGGCATCCACCCGTCTTCTAGTGTTATCAATCTATAAAGCCACATCCTCTATCCATAACTTCCTTAAAGTTTTCTCAATCTTATCTTTTCCAAATTTTTCTGTGCCTATGGACTTTGTTGCTTCAATTTCAGAACAAACAAAAAATTGCAATAGAGAAGAAGTTAAATAACCAAGATAGATTTCATTCAAGCTATTGTAATAGGGCAGAGAAAAATAACTTAACTCCACTAACATAAAAGAGAGGGAGGTTTTTAAGCATGGAGGTGAGCTAGCAAAAATGTTCTGAAGGACATTAGGGCTGGGAGGACAGATCAATAGATACTTTGGACACAAGAGTTATTCTAAGTTTGCAAATATTCTTTCCAAGATTAGACCGTCTGTCTTGCTAGTTTGTGTTCATCAAAGTTAGAATCCTACCCTCCCACAGACAATGGAGATAGAGATATGGGGGCTATATTCTTGGATGTTTATATAATGAGATAGTTTCTAGGCCCTTAGGAAAGATTGTTTCTTAATTATAAAATTGACAAGAGGTTAGGAGAGATTTACCTATCAAAGGAGTAGAGAAAGGATTTTCAATCACTTTCTAAAATGTTCTAAAAATTTAAAAGTCTGGGACCATAGACAAGAAGAAACCTGTCTAAAGTTTAGCCAAACTAAGAGGAATAGTAAGGGTGTCTTGGTCAGGAACATATCATTAGAACAGCTGCGATGAACACTTTTCAGGCATTACAGTTGTTGCCTGGGAAGACACCATTATGAACCCACATTCCTATTTCCATGAACTCAATTACCTTTTATAATATGTGTATGTGTATGCATCTTTATGAAGCACCATGCAGGACTTTGCAAGAGTTGTTATTTTTTCTGCTTGCAGTGGACTGGATGTTTGTTTCCCCAGCCCTAAAAAATCATATGTTGAAACCTGAACCACAATGTGATGCAATTTGAATGTGGAACCCTGGAGAGGTCATGAGAATGGGGATCATGAGAATGGGGGCCTCACAAATGGTGTTAGTGCCTTATAAGAAGAGGCTAGAGAGCTATTTCAACTATATGAGAATACAATAAGAAGCAAGTAAGCCTCAACCTGGAAGAAGGTTCACACCAGAAGGTGACCATGATAGCACCCTGATCTTGCACTTGGGCATCTCATCCTCCAGAATTGTAAGAAATAAATCTTTGTTCTTCATGTCACCCAGTTAATGATATTTTGTTGTGGAAGCCCAAGCTGGCTAAGACACTGCTCTGGGCTCTGATGTTGCCCTAGTTATAGCCAATATTATTGCCCACATTAACATCAATATGGTCATTGATATTATCATCAATCTCATTAACAAATGGAATGCCTTAAGTGGATTTCCAGACCTGGGTTAGTGATGATCAAAAGGAGAAATTTCAAGGACAGCAACAAATTCCCACTAGATCACTAGATTCTTTCTCTTCTGCTGCCTCCATGAAAAATGCTCTAGGGCTATGTCTGAACATCATGATTGTAAAATCTCAAGGGAATTTAGAAAAATTCCCCCCAAGAGCATCACAGATCTTCCTTCTCATAAAGCTACATTCAGATAGCTTCTAAAATTGAAAACTCACTACCAATTCTGTAGTTTTAGTAATTGAGTGCCTGAGGAAAGAAGGCTACTGCAATGGCAAAGGCAGGCGGACCTTCAAGTTGCTTTCTCACCTTGGCTGGGCTGATCCTCCAGGTGTGGGCCTCATGCCTCTCCAGAGCAATAAGCAAGACTGTGAGTTCTGAGTTCACAGGATGCAGAACTAAGCCAGCTAAGACTTCCATTGCTGACCTCATTTTCTACCTATTCAACGAGAAAAGTAATATACTCTGTTCTTCCACATTAATCTTCTAAGTCATTAAAAAATAAATCTCATGCAAGCAGATCTTCAGTGTAATAACAAAATTAATTGGATAAGGATGAGAGAAAAGGGCCCTCAAGAACATGGGAAATGAAAGGTAGGATGCCAGAGGCAGAAATATATATATATCCTTTCTTACAGTCCCAGCTCATAATAAACAGCAATTAATACTATTTCTATACTTTATATACAGTAGTTTATTAATTCTCATTATACCCTTCCAGAGACAACTAACCCCCAACCCTCCTGACCTGGCCTCGTGTTTTAAAGCTGTTTTAAAACAGTCTTAAAATGCTAGAACTGGGAGCTGAATTAAATACTTATGTTTCTTTCCATTTTTGACTGTTTTCTGAAATTGGGCCTTCTCAAAGCTTGATTCTGCAAAATGTTAAAAATAGATACAAAGCGAGATGATCTCAAGCCACCAGGAAATAAGCTGTTTAACAATAATGTGAAAAATTTCACTGAATGTAGAGTTCCAATATGATTTATATTTTCATTTCTCCTCTTTATGAAAATAGTAACATGCTAGTAACTTTTCTAATTAAATTAAGTATACAACCCTCTATTTTCATCCTAGTTTTCTTCCCAAAAATAGTGGCCTAGCACTTATCTGTTAATTATACCTTCACCTTAAATGAAGTAATAAGCGGCAAAGTCAGAACACAAATACATCAAGTGTGGGAAAGGGTAAAGATTTCACCTCACCTAAAAATTATTACTTCATGCAACATTTATCAAGTATCATAATGTGCTTGCTATTGTGCTAAGCATAAAGGATTATGTAATTCATGCAAAGATAAAAGTCTTTCTGGGCTACTGAAGTTAGTGTTTAACCTAAGTCATAAACATTACCTTAAATGACACATTCGTTTAAAAGAAAGAATATATTTATATAATTCAAAACTAGAAATGCTAAAAATATGTAAATTAAGAGTATCCCTCCAACCCTTCTCCCAAATCCACCCAATTCCCACCTTTTTGTATCATGATAGATGGTTGCAATTTGTTGTCTCTTATTTATGATAACAAAGTTCCTTTTTAATACCATCTCTGAGTTTTAATTTAATAAATACTTTCCAGCTTAAAAAGCTGCTGTAAAACAGATAAAAAAGCAGGAATTCAATAAAAGCAAAAAATAATATGATAAAAATTTTTTTACTAAAAAAAGAGATACATATTTCTACATCTTTTTTTTTCTTAGTACAGTTAAAGCTTTATAATTCCCATGTCCTAGTACTCCATTTTCAGCTAGTAGTTCAATTGAGAAATATGCCCAAGTGTCTCCAACAGGTAAAGTGGAGTTTGGCAAATAATTATAAATCAGACCTTAGGGGTAATATAATTTCTATCCAACAAGCATAAGTAGAAAAGAAATTTGCAATGTTATTCTCTAATCTGGTATTGGTGTTTCACAGGGATGATAATTAATTAGAGGATCAGATCTTATCAGACTTGAAAAGCCCTTTGAGAATTTGTATCAAAATAGAGTTCTAACTTTCTCTGTTTGTCTAGTAACTTGAGATTGCCACTGCAGAGGGTGAAAAGGAATTACTGGCAATTATTAGCTAAATAAATATAAGAAATAGAATTGCCATAAAACGAAGTAGGACAATTTCATATCTTACTGTCAGTAAATTTTTATTGTGACTTGATTTGATGTCCTATATTTGTTTTAACTCCATCCTTTAAATAAGATTGTCTTTAACTCTCAAAGTATTACAATGTAGATATGTAAAAAACTAAAATCAGTACAAAAGTCCAATAACAATTTGTCTAAATTAAAATGTCATAAGAACATTGTTTTCTCAATTGATGACCATTCTACTAAGCTATTCCTATAATAATCTTGTGTGATAAAGCAAACTCAAATTTAGTGACTTATAACAATAAGCATTTGTTTTTTCCCCCTTATATTTCTACAAGTTGATTATGATGGCTCCATTCAGGCTGTGGTTTAGCTGAGTGTGCTTATAGTTTACTGGATGAATTCAGGTCTATATCATTTCATTTCCACCTCCTTCTTGGGCAAATGAAAAACTATAGCATGTTCTTCTCATGGTGAATGACAAGAGCACAAGAAAGCAAAGCAAAATAATTTTATCATATTAAAGTCCTCAATTTGTGTCATATCTCATTACATGACACAAGTTCACATGGACAAGTCCAATATGTGGCAGGAAAATATGCTGTGCTCATAGTGGGAGGGTACTTCAATGTTTCATGGCAAAAGTGCATAATTTATAACAACATAGTGAATAATAGGGGGCAATACTTCAATCTATAACAGTGATAAAAAATAAATAAACATTGTAGCTTCAAAGGTGGGAATGTTTGACAAAACTTTGGCATATCTTTACCATCTATCTGTAGAAAAATACCAAGAATTATATAAGAAAGCAGCTAGGTTATAGATTAAATACTACATTTTATCTGTAGATCTATTTATATGTTCATGCAGGCATTTGCTCTTCTAAATATTTTCAAATGCTTTCTAACTTTCAAATGCATTATCTAAAAATGGCTATGAAAACACATTTGTGAGTATACTTGGGCCTTGTCCCAATAGATGTCATATCTGAAGAAAGATGCAGAAAATATATGACTATAAATGCTTTAAAAATTAGAAAGCAGAATTACCTATTGTTATACATAATAGAAGACCTTTAGTCTATATAGTATAATTATCAGATTTGATGTTTGTAGTTATTATGTCACATGTTGCAGTGAATGTCTAAAAGTAGGCAAGAATGAATAATGTAGACAAATTTAGAATTCTTAGAAATAGCTTAAGAGAGAATTGTTGATAGCTTGGACTATAATGATTGCAGTAAGAAAGAAGAAAGATGTATTTGGGAGAGAGATCCAAGAGGTCATATTGGATTACTGAATATGGAGATGAAAGTATGGGGGAAGTCAAAAATAACTCCAAGACTCTCAGGTGTTTACATAGATTGTGACACATGTTGCTTAAACATTGAAACTGGAAGAACAAAAATATAAGGAAAATCAAAAGCTTTGTGTATTACATGCTAAATTTGAGGTACACTTGGGATATACAATGGAGAGTATGTAATACACATTTGAATATGTGAGTCTACAGTTCAAAAGAGGTCTCTAATATGGAGATAGATAGAAATGTAAAAGCTATCTTCATGAAACATGGAAATTGAAGGCATGAGAATAATGAGATTGGGCGGTGCTTGTGGCTCAAGGAGTAGGGCACTGGCCCCATATGCCAAGGGTGGTAGGTTCAAACCTAGCCCCGGCCAAAAGGAAAAAAAAAGAGAGAGTAATGAGATTACCTGACTATAGATTTAGAAGAAAAGAGGGCCTTGAAAAATGTTGAAAAATACAAAAATTCAGTGGTCTGGTAAAGGAGGATGAACCTACAAAGTAATCTTGAGTAGGAGCTGACAAGAGACAAATATAGGAACATGTGAGTCACAGAGTCAAGGGGGAAATTGTTTCTAAAAGAAAAAGGTGATAAGAAACGCCTAGTGCTGCTGAGAAGATAATATGTCAGGGAAAAACATCCATTGCATTTCATGACTTGGAAATTTTTGGTGACCTATGAAGAAGTTTTGGTAGAGAAGAGAAGTGGAAGCTAGAGTAGAAGATGATGGAAATGGGAAGAAATGGGGAAAGTACATAGTAAATGTAAGAATCCCTTGTGTAAATGATACTAAATAATAAACAGAGAGGCCATGTGGAGTTCAGAGAAGATATTGAGCATTTTTAAATTTTTATGGCACCAAGCCATTAAGACAGAGCTTGTAGTAAGAAAATACTAATCACTAAATCAACAAAGAGATGGCTTAGGAATGAGGTGCAGGGTATAAGTGGATCTAATAGTCTTAGCAGGAAGGAAGATCATGACCTCCATTATATTAGAAGAAATAGACTGTTGCAGATGCAAGTAGGTTTATGCACTTGTGGCCAAAAGTACATCTATTTCTCTTCTAAAGATGAATATTACATTTATTTCATAGATAGGTCAGGTCAGCTTCTGGAGGTGAAGGATGAGCATTAATAATTACAGCTACTACTTACTAAAGATTTACTATGTGCCAGCCATTGTTTAATAGAAGGCAAGAGAGGACACTTAATCACCAGAAGACAGAAACCCTCAAATACGATATTAGTGAACAAGATCTTAGGGGCAACCAAAGAGACTTAATGATAGTAGTAGCAGTCTGCCAACGGGCAAAAGAAGTTGTCAGGATTTAGAAAAAAAAGGCAAAAATGGAAGAATTTTAAATAACCTCAATGGAAATAATAGAATAAAACCCTCTGAGAATGATATCTCAACAATTAGAGAATGTAATTATTTCTAGAAAATCAGAATTTATATAAAAACATAGAAATTATTGAGTTAAAAAAATAACTAAAAAGAAAAATTTACTACAGGAAAAATTTATACCCCATAGAATTGAACTGACAGAAAAAAAGAATTGGCAAACTCAAAGAAAGTTCAGTTGAGAATACTCAGCTTGAGGAACAAAAAGAAAAATTAATGAAGTAAAGCAAATAGAGTTTAAGAGACCTATGGAACCCATACAGAACCAATATACACATAATGGGAGTCTAAGAATGAGAGGTGAGAGAAAAGAGATAAAAAACAAAATTTGAAAATAAAATGACCAGAAGCTTACCAAATTTGGCAAAAAGCAGTATTCTAAATATCAAAGATGTATAGTAAAATCCAAATAGTATAAACTCAAGGGAATTTACAGTAGACACATAATAATCAAAATTTCAAAAAAGACAAAGTGATCATCAGTGAGATTAACATCTGATTTCTCATCAGGAACTATGGAGAACAGAATGCAGTGGGAAGTGATATTCAAAGTGTTAGGGAAAAGACTACCAACCAAGCAATCTATGTTCAGCAAAAACATACAACTAGAAGGTTGACAGGCTAAAGGTTAAAACCAGTCAAACTGGCTGAGTCTATGGCTCATGTCTGTGATCCCAGCACTCTGGAAGGCTGGAGCTGGTGGATAACTTGATCTCAGGAGTTTGAGACCAACCCAAGAAAGAGTGAGACCCCATCTCTACTAAAAATAGAAAAACTAGCCAGGTGTTGTGATGGGCACCTATAGTTCCAGTGACTCAGGAGGGTGAGGCAGAAGGATTACTTGAGCTCAAGAGTTTGAGGTTGCTCTGAGCTATGACACCACTGCACTCTACAGAGCAACAGAGTGAGACTCTGTCTCAAAAAAAAAAAAGAAAAGAAAGAAAGAAGAAAGAAAAGAAAAGAAAAAGAAAAAAAACTAGTCCAACAGCTGTATCTGTCCCACACAACCTCCATGAAATGCAGTGTGGGGAACAAAAGCTGAAAACCAGGGGCCACTTCAGAGAGATCTCCCAAGGCTGGATAGAGATAGGCAATTTTATTCTGTAGGTAAAGGGGCCACTACATTTTTGTGTTCCAGGAGTGATGTATAAAGTGGTGTGTGGTTCTGCAGAAAATCAGGATGATTAATTGGGAATGTAATGAGGGTACAGGTGAGAAGGTTTTGCTAGAACCCCAGGAACCACTTGTCTCTTGCCCCATCCTGCTCTCCTTATTCTGCAGTGGCTAATGGAAGCATCCTAAAACATGCAGCCCTGGGATGCATTTCTTTTCTCCACAACTGCCTTTTCTTCCCCCTTCAACTAGGCAAAGGATACTTTGGAACTATACTTTCTGTCTTATCTCCCACCCCTTTTCCATTTGTAGCCTTACTAGAGCAAGTTATTTTGCTACAAATTCTAAATAGTGTATTCCAGGCTAGCAACGTCTAGATCTTACAGGACCTCCCAAAGGGTCTCTAGTCCTCATTTGTCTCCTGGACATTTGAAATTTTTTTCACAAATTTGCATATTTCTGCAAAAGAGAACCTGAAGAATGTGACCATGATCATCACAGGGTTATACAGCAGCCAAGAAGAGGAAGTAACTAAACATACAATGGACCCTAAAAGGGAAGGAAATCCTATCATATTCTACAACATGAACTTTGAGAACATTATGCTAAGTAAACTAAGCCAGCCACAAGAAGACAAATACTATGTGATTTCACTCATATAAGGGATCTAAAGTAATCAAATTCATAGATGCAAAAAATAGATGGGCAGTGGTCAGGGGCTGAGAGAACGGGGAATTGTTGTTCAGTAGGAATCAAGTTTTTGATTGCAAAATGAAAAATTCCAGAGATCTGTTGCCCCAAAATTTGAATTTGCTTACAACTAATGAACTATACAGTTTGAAAATGGTTCACATGGAGAATTTTATGGTAAGTGTATTTTGCCATCGTTAAAAATTTAAAATATATTAAAACAGTGAAAAATACTAAATTGCAACAATGTATTCTTGAACAAAATATGTGTTGATTAAACATTGTACCAACTAGGAAAATAAAAGACCTTAGTTAATAAGCAAAAAATAAAAAATAATTTAAAAGGAGAGAGAATTCAAAGGAGCTGTGGATGAAGCGCAGCTGAGCACGTCCCTTGGGTCCAGGAAGACATGCATGACAGCCACAGGTGTGAGGAAGGCAAGGATTCCAGCAAGAGGTTAACAACCACCGCGTTTACAGATACATCAGACAGGCCTCCGCACTCTTATTTGCTTTATTGCTTTTCTCCTCTCCCTAGACCCTGGGCCTAAATGTAGACATGATGGATGCTCTTGTCATTTTGTGTGCTGATAACTGTCAGCTCTCCGCTCGCATCCTCACTATAATTTCCTTTAGGAGGTTTGGCTTCCTACCAGCTGAGTTCGGACAGAGCCATTCTTGTCAAACTTAGGAGAAAAGAAAGAGAAGAAATATGGATTTGTGAGTTCAGTTTAAATGAAGAAGGAGAACTCGCTCTGAAAATATTAAATTAAAGGCTCTGGGTCTCACTCTAGTTATTCAACTTTCCCTTAAAAAGCAGGACTTGGGAAAAGAAAATATTATAATCTCAATGTTTACTAAAAACAACATTCAGGGAAAATCATTTTGGTGCTCCTGTAAGAATTAATGAGAAATAATATATTAAAACCATTTTTTTTTTTTTGCAGAATATCAAGTATCCCAGTGCCCAAGACTTTTGGAATTATTAACTGTGGGCGTCGCCATTTGTGGGGGACTTGTGAGCTGTGTAACCTGCTTGGCCAATCACAAAGCAGCAGGTAACCTGTTTGGCCAATCACAAAGCAGCGAGGAACTTGAAGGGGGGCAAATCCCTGAATCAAGCCTAGTGCCAACTCTAAGAGGCAGATCAATCCATCTCACTGAAAAATGAACAGCAACTCTGCTGGCCAGTATCAAACTGACAAAATAGGAAAGAATAAAATGAAGTTGGTTTTAATCTCAAAATACTCTGACAGCAACTAACTGATGTGTGACATCAACAGGTGCTTACAATCAGATGTACACATGGTACTGTAGACAAGGCTGAGAAAAGTTCACATATGTGGAAGCTGTGTAGCCAGTCACTCCTTTCAATAATATCAGAGGAGCCCCTGATTTAAAACCTCAACATATCCTATGCACCTGCGGGATATGTCAGCTTCCAGATAGCAAGGCAGAAGATGTGGATGTTTTTGAAGAGCTGATTTCAAAAACTGTAGATTTTGCTCAGGTAAGCTCTAGTGGGCCACCATCTCAATCTCTTTGGAAAGCAAAATTAGGCTGCCAACTTTAAGCACATAAAATGTTTCCATGAACCTATCTTTCATTTAAAAAAAAAAAAAAACTTACTCAGTTTCCTGGAATTTTGCATATTTTAAGTCAGTGTGACATAACACATTTGTATCAATGTTTAGTTCTCAGAAGGAAAAGAAACCTTTAGTTCCTCTTTGCCCCCCACCCCCTACCCGGTATATGGTTACATAATTCCAAGTTAAAGATCTACTGAAGATCCAGGCAGCAAATGTATTACAGCTGGCTTCTGAAAGTTCACAGAAGGATGCAATCATACATGTCATTTTCATTAAAATAATGTGAATGTTTACATGCCGAACAGAATAAGACAAGGCTTGATTATGGGCTGTCATTTACCACTCTTTTTGAATTCCCCAGCGTGCAAATTGTCCCTCAGACCCTACAGCCACAATACTTCACAGCAAACCATACTGAATATACATAAAAGAAAGCTCTACTAGAAAAATGCTTAGTGTCCTGGCAGCAGAAATCCTATAGAAGTTAAACATTTCCTCCTCAACACCCCTCAAAGAATTAAAAAAAAAAAAAAAAAACTTACCCGATGCTCAGGATTATCCCTGGAAACACATTTCTAAAGCTGCAGTATGTTTTGAGCCAAATGTTAAAGGAACAGCAAGAGCTCTCTTTTCAGAACACATAGGTTATTTAAGATACAGAAAAGACAGGAAGGAAAGGAAGAGTGTGTATGTGTGTGTGTGTGTGTGTGTACATTCAGGTGTGTGCTGTGCATTTATGAGGATTCTTGACCATTTTAACAAGCCCAAATGTCACACAAGTTTAGTTTTGTGTTTGTCATTAAAAAAAAAAAAATAGATATAGTGAACCAGGAGTCCAGGATGATATAAACTTTTCTGTGGCAGAACCACAGTAAGTGGACACTGCCTGGTGGCTGTTGTTCCCTCTTCAACTTTATTTGGATCTCTGCTCACTTGTCACCTCCTCAGAGGCTCACCTACAGCTCTCTCTAGTAAGACAGCACCCACTATTCCTGGCATGGTTAATTTTATGTCAGGCTGGCTAGGCTTTGATGCCCAGTTACTCGGTTAAATACTAGTCTAGATGTTGCCAGGGAGGAATCTGGTCGATGTGATTAACATCTACAGTGGCCTTTAAGATAACATAGATGAACGTTATCAGTTGAAGGCCTTTAGAGCAAAACCTGAGGTTTCTCTGAGAAAGAAGTTTGTCTCAAGACTGCAATAAAAGCTGGTGTCGGTGGCTCACCCCTGTAATCCTAGCACACTGGGAGGCTGAGGCAGGCGGATTACCTGAGCTCAGGATTACTTGGCTCTTTCCCATCTCTCCTTCTCTCCTTGGGCCTCCCTATTCCCTGAAGCACAATAACATTGACATTAGACCAGTTAATAATTGTATAATGACCTCTAAGTGTTCAGGTGCAAGAGTCTCACACTGTCTTTAAATTAAAAGCTAGAAATGATTAAGCTTAGTGAGTAAAGCATGTGAAATGCTTAAATAAGGGAAACCTCTTTTTCCAAAGAGTTAGTGAATGCAACTTAAAGGAAATTAAAAGTGCTACTCCGGTGAAGACAGGCATGAAACAACAGAGAAACAGCCTTACTGCGGACAGGGAGAAAGTTTTAGCGTCTGGTAGAAGATCAAACAGCCACAGCATTCCCTTCAGCCGGAGCCTACTCCAGAGTGACACCCTGACTCTCTCGATCCTATGGAGGCTTAGAGAGGCGAAGGCATGTTTGAAGCTAGCAGAAGGTGGTTCGTGAGGTGTAAGGGAAGGCTTCATCTCCAGAACATGAAAGCGCAGGTGAAATAGCAAATGCTGATGGAGAAGGGGCAGCCGGTCACCCAGGAAATAGACCAAAGGTAACTGATGAAGGTAAAGACACTAACAGATGTTCAATGTGCACAGTCTTCTGTTGGAAGAAGAGACCAGCTAGGAGGTTCATAGCTGAAGAGAAAGTCAACGTCTGGCTTTAAGTCTTCAAAGCACAGGTTGACTCTTGTTAGGGGTTAATAAAGCTGGCGACTTTAAATTGCAACCAACATTCATTTACCCTTTAAAAAATTGTAGGACCTTCGGCTAAGGCGCCAGCCACATACACCCAAGGTGACGGGTTCGAATCCCCAGCCCGAGGCCCGCCAAACAACAATGATGGCTGCAACCAAAAAATGGCCAGGCGTTGTGGCAGGCGCCTGTGGTCCCAGCTACTTGGGAGGCGGAGGCAGGAGACTCACTTGAGCCCAGGAGTTGGAGGTTGCTATGAGCTGTGATG
>CAUYQV010069417.1:0-12292 GCA_963574575.1 Galagoides demidoff
TCCACTGTCATACTTTAAAGATCTTGAAAAAATAATACTTCATTTTATATGGAATCAGAAAAAACCTCAAATAGCCAAGACATTACTCAGAAATAAAAACAAAGCAGGAGGAATCACACTACAGAACCTCAGATTATAATATAAATTGATAGTGCTTAAAACAGCATGGTACTGGCACAAAAACAGAGAGGTAAATGTATGGAGCAGAATAGAGAGCCAACAGATGAATCCAGCTCCTTACCATTACCTGATCTTTGACAAGCCAATTAAAAATATTGAGTGGAGAAAAGATTCTCTATTTAACAAATGGTGCTGGGTGAGCTGCTTGGCGACCTGTAGAACACTGAACACTGAAATGGGACCCACACCTTTCACCAATAACTAAGATAGACTTTCACTGGATTAAAGATTTAAACTTAAGACATGAAACTATAAAAATACTGGAAGAAAGTGTAGGGAATGTACTTGAAGAAATTGGCCTGGGCAAAAATTTTATGAGGAGGAAGACCGGGGCAATTGAAGCAACATCAAAAATACACTATTGGAACCTGATCAAAGTAAAAAGCTTCTGTACCATCAAAAACACAGTAAATAAAGCAAGACGACAGCCTTCAGAATGGACAAAGATAGTTGCATGTTATGTCTCTGACAAAGGTTTAATAACCAGAATTCATAGAGAACTCAAATGTATTAGCAAGAAAAGATGAAGTGATCCCAACTCAGGCTGGGCAAGGGACTTGAAAAGAAATTTCGCTAAAGAAGATAAGCTCAGGGAGGTGCCTGTGGCTCAAGGATTATGGCACCAGCCCCATATACCAGAGGTGGTGGGTTCAAACCTGGCCCAGCCAAAGAAAAAAAATCCCCAAGAAGATAGGCTCATGGCCTATAGATATATGAAAAAATGCTCACCATCCTTAAGCATCAGAAAAATACAAATCAAAAGTACTTTGACATATCACCTCACTCCAGTAAGCCCATATCACAAAATCCCCAAACCATTGATGCTGGTATGGATGTGGAAAAAAGGGAACACTTCTACACTGCTGGTGGGAATGCAAACTAAGACATTCCTTTTGGAAAGACATATGGAGAACACTTAGAGAACTAAAAATAGACCTGCCATTGGATCCTACAATTCCTTTATTAGGTATATATCCAGAAGTCCAAAAATCACACTACAGCAAAGATATTTGTATCAGAATGTTTATTGCAGCCCAATTCATAATTGCTAGGTCATGGAAGAATCCCAAGTGCCCATCGATCCACGAATGGATCAATAAAGTGTGGTATATGTACACCATGGCATACTATGCAGCCCTAAAGAAAGATGGAGACTTTACTTCCTTTATGTTTACATGGATGGAGCTGGAAAATGTTCTTCTTAGCAAAGTATCACAAGAATGGAAGAAAAAGTATCCAATGCACACAGCCCTATTATTAATCTATTTCATAAGCTATAACCTAATTATAGCCTAAGAATATAGGGAGGGTGAGGGTGAGGGCAGGGGAGTGGGGTAGATGGGTGGAGGGAGGGTGATTGGAGGTATCACCTCTATGGTTTATCTCAAAAGGGTATAAGTGAATCTTTCTAAAAGTAGAACACAATAACTAAGAAAATGACATGAAGGCTATGTTAACCAGTTTGATGAAAATATTTCAAATTGTATATGAAAACACCGCACTGTACCCCATGATTGTATTAATGTACACTGCTGTCATTTAATAATAATAATAATAAAAGGAAATGCTAGCTGCTGACCTAAAGTGATCCTGCAGACTTTATCCTTCTCACTAGGTGAGAGTATAGGCCCCTGCCAAGACTGTTGGGGAAATTTTGCACTTACTTCTTGGACAAGTGGGGTCTCACTATGTTGTTCAGTCTGGTCTGAAGCCCATTAGCTTCCAGTGATCTTTCTGCCATGGCCTCTGAAATTGCTGGTATTATAAGTGTGAGCTATGGTGTTAATTGATAATTATGTTTTGGTGAAGGTTTTTCTCTATTTTCCTCATAGATGTGCTGTTTTTCTTGGGGCTAAATGGTCAGTGACACAGAGGAAAGCACTGTAGATGAAATGAATAGTGTAAAAGGGAGACTGAGATTCACTCTGGAACTCAGTGACTACCAATCTTTATTGATCCTCTTATATATTCTAAAACATCTGATAAAAGTTTAAAATATCAAACAGTTAAAAAAGTGAAGTAAGATCATAGAAACTGTCATAAAAATTCCAATTCAGCACAATTACTGCTGAGCACATATACAGTTGTTTCAAACTGAGAACATTTTGTTTGGGGCTAAACCATAAGGGTGCCTGGCTTTCTGTTCCATTAGCCCATTTCCTTAATCTAAAACTAGCAACTATTGTGTTAATGAGGAGAGAGGGACAAAGTACAGCAGCCCAGTGCCTCAACAGGTATTCAGCCCCCAGCTCCAATCTGGCGTGGTCTTCTGGCACATTCTTTTGTTAGAATGTTTCTGCTTTTCTGCAGACCTGGGCATGTCCTCAGAGTAAGGGAATTCCATCTTAGGGCCACGTTCCTCAGGGAGCACATGAGTCTAAACTACCATGTCTGAGCATGGGGGGCTGTACCCCTTTATAAGTGACAGCCCATAGATTAATAAAATAAAAACTCTATTCAAATATAATTCTCACACCCCACAACTCACCCATTTCAAGTACTGAGTTCAAGACTACACATTCAGGAATCACGTGTATAGTTTGATTTTTTGTTATTAGATAATTTTCCCTTAAAGTGTAGAAGAGAGAGACAGGAAAGAAAGTTTTGAAGGAAATAAAAGAATGGATCAAGGAAGTGAATGAGAGAGAGAGAATTGGTGGAAAGAAGGATAAAGTGAGGTGGACAAATGGAGGGAGGGACAGAGGGAAACAGTGAAAGAGAAAATGAGAAAACTAGGTGGCTCACACCAATAATCCTAGCCCTCTGGCAGTCCAACATGAATGGAGTGTTGAAGACAAGGCTGAACGACATAAAAACACACTCATCCCCTATCTCCTACCATGTTTCTACTAAAATAGAGAAGGTATCCAAGCCTTGTGGCACTTTCCTATCGTTCCAGCTTCTCCAGCGGATGAGGCAAAAGGATCTCTTAAAGGCAAGAGTTGGATTTTGCTGTGTGCTAGGCAGGGCCATGACACTTTGCTGGGAAACTGAGTGACAGTCTGTCTCATGGAAAATACTAAAGGAAAGAAGGAAAGAAAATTTGCCTGGCACAGTTTCCAAGAGCAAAAGTGTGGAAACTGGTCAGTTTGCAGATGAAATATGGGACTCCATAAAGGAGGAGATTTATTGTGGTGCCTGGGAGGAGAGTATAAGGAGTCAGGATAAGTGGGTTTAGGATTCTTTTGTTGGGATATTGCCAGTTGATCTGAGGCGTATGGGTTCTCCAGGGATGTCTGGTCCCTGGGTTCAGAATGATTGGGGTAAGAGAATATTGGCCCAGATTGATGAAGCCCAACAGAAGAGGTGGAGAGTATACTCTGAATCTTTAGTGTGCACGTGAAAAGCCTGATTTGAGTCAAGAATTCACTGTGTGGTCAATTCCCAATGACTACAAGAATCTAGGATATCAAAGGGTCAGAGATATATAAAATCCAAAGTCTTGATCAATTGCTTTTGTAGGAAAAGAATTTCCCTATCAGAGAATAGATTCTGTATTTGACATCTAATCTAGGGGAAAAAATTCAATGTTAGATCCACGGTCAAAAGTAAAAATGAGGGATAAGTTCCCTACCAATGGTTTTCTCCATTTACAGTCTCCTTTTGTTATGCTGTATAGAACACTCTGGGATCATAGTTCCCAGCAAACCTCAAGTGTTACTACCATCAAGTGAAACTATTTCCTCAGCTGAGACTCCAGGTGCCAGCACAACATACGGCCATTTTTTATTCTTCAGAAATGGGGATCTCACTAGTTTTCAGGCTGGTTTTCAATTCAGATACTCATACGATCCAAGTGACTGGGCCTCCCAAAGTGCCAAGATGACAGGCATGAAGCACCAGTGCTGCCCACCAAATCTGGTTTGAAAAATATCCCATCTTTATGGTCTGGAGTGGTGGATCATACCTGTATTCCTAATACTCTGGGACATTACCACGTGGTTTATCTTATTGATTCTATTAGTGTAGTGTGTTCTTTTAGTTGATTTTCCCATATTGAGCTAGACTGACAATCCTGGTAATCAATCCCATTTGGGACACATGTATAAAATATTTTGTATGCTACCAGACTTTTGCTGCACCTATACAGTATAACTCTAATAGATTGAATCCTGCGTTTCTCCCTTTGCCACAGAAACATACATTGGTACCATCAGATCTCAAGGAAGTACCAGGTGCTAACCTCAAGTTATCCTCCAGAGTTTTTGCTTCTCAGCAGCTGAGAGTACAGGCCCATGCCATCACTGCTGGGGAAGTTTTGCACTTATGTCTTGGAACAGTGGTGTCTTAATATGATGCTCAGTCTGTTGTGAAACGCCTTAGCTTCCAGTCATCTGTCTGCCTCGGCCTCTGAAACTGCTGGGAGTATAGGTGTGAGCTATGGTGCTCATTTAGGCTTATGTTTTGGTGAATGCTTTTCTCTATTTTCCTCATAGATAACATCCCATAGATTAAAAAATAACAACACTATTCAGATATAATTCACACATTCCACAATTAATGTATTTCAAGTATAGAGTTTAAGACTACACATTCAGTGATCACTTGTAGATCACTTATATATCACTTCACTAAAAGGTGAAAAATTTTCTAAGAATTGTGACAGGCACCTATAGTCCTAGGCATATGAGAGTCTCAGGTAGGAGGATTGCCTGAATCCTGGAGTTTGAGGTTGCTATAATGTAGGCTGAAGCCATGAAAGTGTAGCCTAGGCCCCATACAGAAGCTGTATCTCAAAAATCCCTATTAATACACCCATAAACAGATAAACTGACAAATCAACCAACATACATTTTCATCATCAGAAAGACCATAATTGCCTTGATGGTTCAAGCAAGGTAGACATGCTTAAGACCTGTGAAACTATGAGCAAATTGAGGCTGTTGCCAGGCATAGTGAATTTGTAAGCATCTCTCAAATGGATGTTTTGGGGTAGCTATCAAACATCTCCTTAAAATAGCATCCCACAGGTGGTGCCACATGCTCAGTGGGTAGTGGGCTGGCCCCATATAGCGAGGGTGGGGAGTTCAAACCCAGCCCCAGCTAAACTGTAACCAAAAAATAGGCAGGTGTTGTTTTGGGCACCTGCACTTCCATCTACTCAGGAGACTGAAGGAAAAGAATAACCTAAGCCCAGGAATTGGATATTGCTGTAAGCTGTGATGCCATGGCATACTACTGAGGGTGACAAAGTGAAAATATGTCTCAAGGAAAAAAACAAACAAACAAACAAATAGCATCATCCTTAAGTGACTCCATGCAGTTATATCAGCTGTGATGCAGCCTGAGTCACACTGCTGTACAAAATCTCAAATGTTGCATCAGGATAGTGCCGGGAATCTCAATGGTCAAGAGAATCAATAAGGCACAAATGGAAGATCACATCTCTGTCTGTGGATGGAGGGCTAAGAAGTGTCCTGGATCAATCACTTCAGGGACACCAGCTGAAGTGAGCAGAAAGGCCACTTAGTATTTTTAACCAGAATCCTAGACCCCAGGACATTACAGAATGAAGTGACTACATGGTCACTGTGTATGACGTTACAATGGGTGATAACCTGGGTTACCATTTTCAAGCTTAACCTTATTCCTTCTACGTATGTAGTGCTGTCCAGTTATGTTCTTGGTTCCAAACTGTTACAAAAGAGTGGGGTTCTTTTATCCACACTCAGTTCCTGCTTCCTAAATTTTCTTTGTATCTGTGGCCAAGGAATTTATTAACTCTTCCTTTCTTTTCACGTCACAAATTTTAAGCAAATGGAAGCATGTGGTTTACAACTAGTGCTGCCCAAGGATGTTCTAGACCAAGAAGCTGAGCCCAAAGATCAGTATTTTCACAGACATGATAGGTACATCACAGAATTCTCAGCTCTACTTTTGTGATGTTTTACTTATTTTCCTACAATAGGCTTGTTTGTGAAGGTAGGTATCTCAGTGAAGGTCCTCTTACAATAACTGAAAACTTCCCATACAGTGAATTCTTGCCTCAAATAAGGATTAGGCAATGTGTCCCGTGGTGTACTCCATAGGTGCATTTATTTATGATGCTCATGGGACATATCAGCTGATCTGCAAAGTTCCAACATTCCTGACCTCTGTGCCACGTGTATCCACACTTTTGGCTTCTTGGCCAAGTAGAAAGTAGAAAAGTTATGTTGGGCCACACATTCAATACCCAGACACTAATGAAACCTGGTAAGCACAAAAGATATACGTGCATAATTGTGGAGATATCTACCACCACAAATGTGTCAAACAGTCTTGACATAATTGCTATGTGTCACTGGGGACTGAGGATTAGACAGTCCTCAAAGCCCCTGACAAGGTCATGTCTTAAGTAGAGGTCAATGACATTTGCCATGCATGACTAGACTATTTGGATGATCTGGGAGATGAAGATGGGTGGATTTCCTGAGCTCAGATGTTAGAGACAAGGTTGAACAACAGAAAGATACACATAACCCTACTATCTTACCCAGTTTATACTTAAATAGAAAAGGTAGCCAAGCCTTGTGTCACTTTCCTGTAGTTCCAGCTACTCCAGAGGCTGAGGCAAGTGAATACCCTGAAGGCAAGAGTTGGATTTCTCTGTGTGCTAGGTTGAGGCCACAACACACTAGCGATAGAATAAAATTCTGTCTCATGAAAAATAATAAAAGATAGAAAGAAAGACAATTTTCTAGGTATAGTTTCCAAAAGCAAAAGTACGAGGAGAGGTCAGTAAGACACATGGAATAGGATACTACAGAAAAGAGATTTATTGTGGTCTCTGTGGGGAAGATCAATGAGTTAGGACACATGAGTTTGGGATTGGTTCATTATGATATTGCCAGTTGATCTGATAGGTAGGGGTTATCCATAGAAGTCTGGTCCCTTGCCTAAGACTGATTGGGGCAAGGCAATATTGCCCCAGATTTATGGACCCCAACCAAAGAGATGGAGGGTATGCTCTGGACTTTTTAGAGTGCATATGAAAAGCCTTATTTGAGGTAAGAATTCACTGTATGGGCAGTTTCAAGTGACTACATGAATATTGAATATCACAGGATGACAGTCACATAAAATCCAAAGGCTTGACTAATACAGGTTTTAGGAATATAATTTCCTTGTGACAGAGTACATTCTCCAGTTGACATTTAATCTAGTGATAAAATTTCAAAACTGAAAATATGGCAAAAAGTGAAAATTAAGGGTAGGTCCCTACCAATGGTTTTCTTTATTTATGTATTGAGACAGAGCCTCATTTCATTGCCCTCCTTAGAGTGCACTGGTGTCAAAACGCACAGCAATCTTTACGTGTTGTAATCAAAAGAACCTATCCCCTCAGGTGGGACTCCAGGTGCCTGCATAACATCTGGACTTTTATTATTCTTCAGAAATGCATATCTCACTAGTGCTCAGGCTGGTCTCCAATTAAGCAACTCAGATAATTCAACTGACTGGGCCTCTCAAAGTGTCATGATGACAGGCATGAAACACCACTGATGGCCACAAACCATAGCTTGAAAAATATCCCAACTTCAGGGTCTGGACTGGTGGCTCACACCTGTAATCCTAACACTCTGGGAGGCAGAAGTGGGCAGTCCAAAGTAACTGGGAACTGTGGGGAGGCACCTGGTCTCCCAGATGCTTGGGCAGTAGGAACTGTTGAGCCCAGGAGTTTGAGATTGAGGTTAGTTGCGATGAAGTCAGGACACTCTACCCAGGGGGATGTAGTCAGATTCTGTCTCAAGGAAAGAAAAAATGATAACTTTGGTAGGATTGAACAATGTGCTTTCCATGAAAATTCATAGTAGCCTGTGTCTGAGCAGTGAGATAGGGTTGACTCTCTCTCAAGTACTTTCACAACCAGGGTACTTGTTATGCTGTGAGGCTTTTGAGTACCTCATGTTTTGGAAAACATTGTCAAGTAGCTTACTGAAATAAGTAGTTCGCACTTTGAAAGTGTACAATTCTGCATTTCTTAGTATAGTCACAGAGTTGTACAACTATCATCACAGTATCATTATAAAACTTTGTCTTCTCCCTCCAATAGAGGGGAGCATCAATACCTACAAGAAGTCACTTTCATCTTCCCCTCAATCCTCCTCCACTTGCTCTCAACTCCAAGCAGACAATTGGCCTTGTCATGATGCTTTCTTCTAAGTTCAGTGATACTCTGTGTGGTCTTTTATGACTGGCTTTGTCCCTTATCATAATGATTTTACATTTCATTCTTATTGTAACATAAATGTGCACTTGATTCCTTTTGATTGTCAAAAAAATCTATAGTGTGAATTTAGCATGTTACATGTGTCCAGTCATCTATAAATACCAATATTTGTGCAAAAGACACTCCATTCTCATTGAAGATTTTTTTTTAAGCAATTTTTGGCCGTGGTCTGGGTTTAAATGCTCGAACTCTGACATATTGGGCCAGCAACCTACTCCTTTGAGCCATAGGCACTGCCCTCTCATTGAAATTTTGTAAAAGATTTTATTAACAAGATAATGTTTCCTCAGTTAAAAGCATTTATTGTGACTCTGGAGGCAACACTGTGGTTTCTCTTATTGAGAAATATTTGATTTTCCCATATTGAACTAGACTGGAAATCCTCATAATAAATCCCATTTGGGATATATATATGTAAAATATTTGTATGCTACCAGACTTATCTTTCTTTCTTTCTTTTTTTTGAGACAGAGCCTCAAGCTATCACCCTGGGTACAGTGCAGTAGCATCACAGCTCACAGCAACCTGCACCTCATGGGCTTATGTGATTCTCCTGCCTCTGCCTCCCAAGTACCTGGGACTACAGGAACCCACCACAAAGACACAAAGACAGGCTATTTTTTTTTTTTTTGGTTGTGGCCATCATTGTTGTTTGGCCATCCTGGGCTGCATTCGAACCTGCTGGCTCAAGTATATGTGGCTGGCACCTTAGCAACTTGAGCCACAGGCACCACTACAAGACTTTTCATGCACCTTTACTGTATATCTCTTATAAATTAAATACTGCATTTCTCCCTTTGCACCAGAAAAATACATTGGACCATCATAGCTCAAGGAAAAGCAAGTTGTTAAACTCAAGTAATTCTCATTGTATCCTTCTCAGCAGCTGAGATTACTAGCCCATGCCACCACTGCTGAGGAAGTTTTTCACTTATTTCTAGGACCAGTGGGGTCTTACTAAGTTGCTCAGTCTGGTCCAAATCCCCTTAGCTTCTAGTGATTTTTTTGACTCAGCCTCTGAAATTGCTGAGACTATAGGTGTGAGCTACAGTGCTCATCCATACTTACATTTCGATGAATATTTTTCTTTCTTTTTCTCAAAGATAAAAGCCCATAGATTAAAAAATAACATCTTTATTCAGATATAATTCACATACTCAGGAGTTAACCTATTTCAAGTATAGAGTTCAAGACTACACGTTCAGGGATCACTTGTAGAGTTGTTTGTTACTAGAGAAGTCTCCCTTAAGATGTAGAGGAGAGAGATGGAGAAAAGAACGGAATTATGGAAAGAAAATAATGGAGAGAGCAAGCAAATGAGAGAGACAGAATAGGAGGAAGGAAGGATAAAGTGAGGTGGGCAAAGAGGGGGAGGGACAGAGGGGGAAAAAGAGAAAATGACCAAACTTGGTGGCTCACATCTACAATCGTAGCCCTTGAGCAGGCTGAGATGAGTGGAATTCTTGAATGAGGGGTTGCAGAGATCAGAAAGAGCAAGATTCAGATGCTCTCTCTACTAAAAAGTGAATAATTATCTAGGCATTGCGACAGGCACAGGTAGTCCTAGCCACATGGGAGTCTCAGACTAGAGGATTACCTGAATCCTGCAGTTTGAGGTTGCTATGATCTAGCCTGAAGCCACTAAAGGCTAGCCTGGGCCACATACAGAAACCATATCTCAAAAATACCCATAAACACACCCATGCACAGTCAAACCAACAAACCAACCAACAAACATTTTCATCATCCAAAAAGATTAGAAATATCTTGATAGTTCCAGCAAAGTGGACAACCTTAAGAATTGTGAAACTATGAGCAAATTGAGACTGTCGTTATCCATAGTAAATTTGTCAACTTCTTTCACATGGATGTTTTGGGGTAGGTGTCAAACAGGTCCTTGAAAGAGTGTCCCAAGTGTGGTACCCGAGGCTCAGTGGGTAGGGCGTTGGCCACATATAAAGAGGATGGCGAATTCAAACTCATCCCTGGTCAAAAAAGGCCAAATGTTGTGTCAGGTGACTGTAGTCACATCTACTTGGGAGGCTAATGTGAAAGAATCAACTAAGCACAGGAGTAGGAGGTTGTTGTGAGCTTTGATGCCACAACACTCTAACGAGGGTGACAGTGATACTCTGTCTCAAAGAAAATAAAAACAAATAGTGTCCTACTTAATTGACCCCATACAGTTTTGTCAGAGGTGATGCGGCTTGAGTCACACTGCTATACACAATCTAAACCGTTGTGTCAGGCTAGTGCCAAGAATCACAAAGGTCAATAGAATCAATAAATCACAAATAGGAGAGCACTTCTCTCTGTGGATGGAGGGCTAAGAACTGTCCTGGTTCAAATAATTGAGTGCCACCAGCTGAAGTGAACAGAAAAGGCCAGTTAGTATTTTTGATCAGAAGCCTGCATCCCAGAACATTACATAATGAAGCCACTACATGAGTACTATGGATGACATCATATTCCATTATGCATGGAACTCTTTGTTGCATAACCCAGGGCACGTCTGTGTTGCCCTGGGTTAATAACTTTAAGCTTAACTTTATTCCTGCTAAAAATGTGTAGTGGCTGTCTAGGTTTGTCATTGGGTTCAAACTGTTACAAACGAGTGGGTTTTTTTCTCCACACTCAATTCCTGTTTTCTAAAGTTTGTTTGCAACTATGGCCAAGGGATTCAACAACCCTTCCTTTCCGTTTCATGCCATACATTTGTAAGCTAATGGAAGAGTGGGGTTTACTCCTAGTGCTGCCCTGGGATGTTATTGAACAAGAAATTGAGCCCAAAGATCAGACAGTGATTTTACAGACCTAACAAGTCCATCACACAATCCCCAGTTCTGCTTTTCATGATGTTTTACTTCTTTCCCTAGAATAGGCTTGTTTCGAAAGGTAGGTGTCTCACTGAATGTTCTCTCTTGAAATCTGATTAGGTAATGGGTCCAGTAATGTACTCCATAGCTGCAGTTATTTATGATGATCATGGGAAATATCAGCCTATCTGGAAAATTCCAACATTCCTCACTTCCATGACAGGGATGTCCAAACTTTTGGTTTCTTGGCCACATAGGAAGTTGAAGAATTATATTGGGTCACACATTTAATACATGATCACTAGTGAAACCTAATAAGCAAAAAAGAGTTCCATGTATAATTGTGGTGATCTGCCCCCAGTGATATGCAAATCTGTCTTGACATAATCCCTACGTGTCATTGAGGCCTGAGGATGAGACACTCCTAGAACCCCCTGCTAAGGTAATTTCTTAAGTAGAGTTCAATCACTTTTGCCATGCATGACTATAATATGTGTATACTCTGGGAGGCCAAGGTGTGCTGATCCCCTGAGCTCACGTGTTGAAGACAAGGCCGAGCAACAGAAAGACACCCTCATTCAAAACTATTTAGAAATGAGTATAATTTTAATGGATGTGTTACTTAGTTCAACACATGCATTTCACATTGTATATCTAAGCACTACCCTGAACCCCATAAATGCATCAATATATAAAGTTATGATTTAATAAAAATAATTAAAAAAAATAAATACATCCTCAGGCCTGATTTCTCACTGGGTTTCTACTCAAATAGAAAATGTAGTCCAGTGTTGTATGCCTCACCTGTATTTCTAGCTACTCCAGAGGCTGAAGCAGGAGGATCCCTTCAACCCAAGAGTTAGATGTTACATTGTTCCAGACTGAGGTGTTTGACAATCTAGCCTGGGAAATAGAGTGAGAGTTTGTCTCATGAAAAATAATGAAAGAAAGAAAGAAAGAAAGAAAGAAAGAAAGAAAGAAAGAAAGAAAGAAAGAAAGAAAGAAAGAAAGAAAGAAAGAAAGAAAGAAAGAAAGAAAGGAAGGAAGGAAGGAAGGAAGGAAGGAAGGAAGGAAGGAAGGAAGG
>CAUYQV010069424.1:0-14131 GCA_963574575.1 Galagoides demidoff
TGGATTCTATACCTTTTGGTTGTATTTTTGGGGTCACAGCTCACCTCAGGAAGGTTGAAGTTTGCTCCTCAATCTTCTCTCTTGGCTCTGCTCCAAACCATCAGCTAATTAGCTAAACTTCTGTCCTTTCAGCCTCCTTCTGGACGGGAGCATCTGTAAAAAGCTGGCTGCAGTCCCCCATCTTGGCTCCGCCAGGATATTTTTTTTAAAAAAGGTGTCAAACATCATATAAGTACAGAATGCTACATTTTATGTGAAAACAGAGGAATAAGAATGTATAAATTTTTGGAAAAAGAAAATGGAAATATAAGCTAATGAATTGAAAATTGTTATCTATAGATGGTGAGTGGCATTAATTTGAAGGTGAAAGGACAAGACTTCTCTGAGAGTACCTTTTATTGTAGTTTTCCATTTTGAACCAAATGTTATATAATTTGAGAATAAAGTTAAATCAAAAGAAAAAAGCAAAATATATAGTAGAAAATAGGGGGAAAAACCCTAATTATACATCATTTGGTAACATAGCACACGGACAAAAGAAAACTGTAACTTTGGAACACACTGTTTCATCCTTAGTGATATATAGTCTAATGACAAAGCAATTATCGAGAATCTCAAACATCAGTAAGTTTATAGCTGGTAATAATAATAGGCATTATAATTTGGAAATGTTTATATTCAATAAATAGGATAAAGCAAATAAAGACATCAATGTTATAGAAAACACGTCTTTGCATGTAAGAGGGGGCACAGTCAAATACAAAAAGTAAAATCCTGTACATTAAAATGTAAATTTAAAATATCAATATGAACTCATTTTCAAAAAACAATAACTATCTGCAAAAAAGGGTTAAAAACAATGAGAACACAGTAACAATACACACAGTACCCAAATCTCAGTTTCTAAATCTGTTTACACTAAAAAAATGAGATTCTTGGCCTGGCGCCCACAGCAGAGTGGTTAAGGTGCTGGCCACATACACTTGGGCTGGCAGGTTCCAACCTGTCCTGGGCTTGCTAAGCAACAATGACAACAACAACAACAACAACAACAACAACAAAATAGCTGGCACTGTGGCAGGCGCCTGTGGTCCCAGCTACTTGGGAGTCTGAGACAAAAGAATTGCTTAAGCTCAAGAGTTTGAGGTTGCTTTGAGCTGTGACAACATAGTGAGACTCTGTCTCAAAAAAAAAAAAAAAAGAGAGAGAGAGATTCTTTGAGAAATAGTTCATCTCAGGGCTGACTGAGGTAGAAAAAATAAAAGGTAAGTGCGCCTGGGACACCGTGGGCTAGAAAGCAAAAAAATCTGATACACTTATGAGGGGTATGTCAGAAGGACACAGAAACCAGTTTGAGACAATTTAAACATGAAAAAAGTATAATGACTATAAAGGATTGTAAAATTTTGAAAAAAATCCATTAGTACACAGTAACACTCAGAGGAAAAAAAAGAGAAGAAATATAACAGATACTCTTCTTTAGAGTACCTAACAGCCAGAAAAATAGAATTAGAAAATTAACATTTTCAACTCCCAATTAAAAAATGATAAATAAGTTAAAATATTAAGCAAAAAGTTGAGAATAAGATATGCATGATGCCAAAGAATCACCCCCATAAAGTACTTACTCAGGAAATGAAAAACGTACATTCATGGTGGAATATCTGGTAGTCACTGCCTTAACCAAAAGATCAAACAGCACCACAAACAGCGAGACAATCTGACCATGTGCCTCCTACTGGGACACACTATCAGGTATCCAGCATCATTGATGTTTAGCATTTCCTAAGTTAAATGATACCTTAAGGAAACAATCAATACAGAATGCATGAACAGTCTGTAAAAGACAATATCCTGGACTCTTAAATCAATGTCATTAAAAACAAGGAAACAGGGACAGTGGAGTAGAGACTAACCAGAAATAAAAACAAAATACAATGCATCAATTCTTTTTCTTAAATGCATCAATCTTAATTAGATCTTGGCTCTATAAAGAAAGCCAAACAAAAAGACACTTTGGGAGACAGACAATCAAGGAATTGGGTATTAGATGATACTAGAATTATTCTTAGCTATGTAACAGAATTTTTTAGATTTTGTACTTTATTATTATTATATTTAGATTTTGTATTTTTATAAAATGCATGTTGAATATTTAGGGGCAAAGCACCATAAAGTCTGCAACTAACTTTTAAATGGCTCCACAATAATAAATAAAAATGTGTCTCTCTATAAAATGTGAAAGAGAAAGTAAATATGTAAGAAGCCGGAAGTTCAAAAGGCTGAAAGTAATTTGTATTAGAGGCCAGGGTGGGAGTTAACTTTGGGGAGGGTATAAGTAACAGGGAGGATGAACAAGGGGGATGTCTGGTGGTTAATGTGGGTGTTAACTTTGTAATAATTCATCAAGGTGTACTCCTAGTCTGTGCATTTCATGTCATATTACAATACAAAGTTCATAAAAATTATGATGAAAAGCTTCAACAAAAATTTTGATAGTACATTATGTCATGATTATTTAATGGGAATAACTGAATTGAATTGGGAGGGAAGAGGGAACAAAAAGGACAAGGCAAAAACAAATCAGAGGGAGGGAGCTAGACAGAGGCAGAAGTGTAAAAGCAAGTTTCAGAGTGCTAATATTGCTTGGCCTTTACAGGTGACCTAGCAGATTCCATACTGCTTGTTTACACACAGCTCTTCAAGGGGCCCTTATTCATGAAACTAAGCAGACTGATTTTTTTCTGGAGGAAATGGAGAGACTTACAGAGGAATTCTGATTCAACTCCCATTTGATTTAGACTTTTGATGGGATAATTTGCAGGCTCCCTAATATTTTTAAACTGTTCAGGTTTTGTACACAGTTGTATTTTCAAATATTTGGTAGGGTTTTTTTTCCCCTGAAATGTCTGATGTATCAGTACCTCATATAGTTTTACATTTGCCCCCCAAATGCTTTCAGTACTTCAGCCCAGAAAATCTTGCTGATTGGAGGTCATAGATCTGTTTCTGTTTATTCGACAAAGATTCCTCTCCATCTGTAGTCATCTCAAAAGTTGCATCCATGTTGATTTTTCCCAGCCAAGAACACAGTATGTTCTTCCATTTGTTAATGTCTTCTGCTATTTCTTTGCTTAAGGTTTCATAACTTTCTTCGTGGAGGTCCTTCACTTCTTTTGTTAGGTATATTCCTAGGTATTTCATTTTCTTTGAAGCTACTGTGAAAGGAATTGTAACTTTTATTAGCATCTCAACTTGGCTGTTATTAGTGTATACTAAGGTTACTAATTTGTGGACATTGATTTGATACCCTGAGATGTTACTATATTTCTTGAGATATATTTCCTGACAACCATATGTAAAAGACTAAAATTGGACCCGCACCTTTCACCACTTACAAAAATTGACTCAAAATGGATAAAAGATTTAAATCTAAGACACGAAATGATAAAAATCCTAGAAGAAAGTTGGGGTAAAACTCCTGAGGATGTTGACCTGGGGAATTATTTTATGAAGATTTCAGCGGTAATTGCAACAACAAAAATAAACAAATGGGACTTAATTAAACTGAAAAGCTTCTGCACAGCTATGGACACAACGATTAAAGCAAACAGACAAACTTCAGAATGGGAAAAGATATTTGCATGAAACAATTCTGACAAAGGCTTGGTAATTAGGATCTACAGAGAAGTCAAATTAATCAACAAAAAAGAGCAAACAATCCCATCTATCACTGGGCAAGAGATATGAACAGAACCTTCCCTGAGGCAGACAGACAAAAGAAATGCTAACAAACGTAGGAAAAAATGCTCATTGTCCCGAATCATCAGAAAAATGCAAATCAAAATCACCCTGAGGACTGGAGTTGCACCAGAGATCAAGGGTCCTCTTACAACGCAAATATGTCCATTATGTCCTTTAATGGAGGGATCATCATGTCCATGAAGGGGAAGAACTGTGTGGCCATTGCTGCAGACAGGCGCTTTGGAATCCAAGCCCAGATGGTGACCACAGACTTCCAGAAGATCTTTTCCATGGGTGACTGTACCTTAGTCTGACCAGGCTCACCACTGATATCCAGAAAGTTACCCAGTGCCTCAAGTTCCGGCTGAACCTGTATGGAGTTGAAGAAAGGTCGGCAGATCAAACCTTATACCCCCATGAGTATGGTGGCCAATCTCTTGTATGAGAAATGGTTTGGTCCCTGCTACACTGAGCCAGTCATTGCTGGGTTGGACCCAAAGACCTTTAAGCTCTTCATTTGCTCTCTAGACCTCATCAGCTGCACCATGGTGACTGATGACTTTGTTGTCAGTGGCACCTGCACTGAACAAATATCCAGGATTCATGAGTCCCTATGGGAGCCCAACATGGATCCAGAACACCTGTTTGAAACCATCTCCCAGGCCATGCTGAATGCTGTGGACCAGGATGCACTGTCAGGTATGGGATTCATTACCCCCATCGAGAAAGACAAAATTACCACCAGGACACTGAAGGCCTGAATGGACTAACCTTGTTCCCAGAGCCCACCTTTTTCTTTTATTTTGAAATAAAATAGGCTTTGAAAAAAATGAAAAACACTCTGAGATATCACTTAACCCCAGTGAGAATAGCCCACATCACAAAGCCCCAGAGTTGCAGATGTTGGCACACATGTGGAGAGAGAAGGATGTTGGTGGGACTGCAAAACTAATACAGCCTCTTTGTAAAGAAGTAAGGAGATTTCTCGAAGAACTCAAATCAAAACTTTCATTTGCCCCAGCAATTCCACTTCTAGGCATCTACCCAGAAGAAAAAAATCATTTTATCATAAGAACATTTGAACTAGATTATTTATTGCAGCTCAAGATGTGGAAATAACCTAAATGCCCATCAATTCAGTAATGGATTAACAAACCGTGGTATACATATTCAACCGAAAAGATGGTGACTTTATATCTTTTGTATTAACCTAGATGGAACTGAAAAACATTCTTCTTAGTAAAGTATCACAAGAAGGAAAAAGAAAAGATTCAACGTACTCAATTTTATTATAAAGCTGGTAAAGAATCTAACACACAGGGCAGCGCCTGTGGCTCAAAAGGGTAGGGCGCTAGCCCCATAGGCCGGAGGTAGTGGGTTCAAACCCAGCCCCGGCCAAGAAAAAAAAAAAAAGAATCTAACACACATCCACTTAGGAGAAAAACTTAAAATTGCATTCATGTTGGGGGGAGGAGTAATGGGGGGGGGAGGAAGGAGGATAGGTGTGCTCCCACTTAAATGGCACAAGGTAGAAGAGATGTATGGCCTAATTTTGGATGTGGGACACAGCTGCAAGTGGGACTCTACCTAACAAATCCAAATATTGTGATCTGGTTGTTTGTACTCTTAAATAAACTGAAATTAAAAAAAACAGTATTAAAAAGTTGCATCCAAGTACATTCAGCAAAAGACAAAGACATTTAAAACACATACCTAGTTTTCTAAAAATAACATTATCTAGTTTCACTCTGCCAGATGTATTGTTCTACCACAAAGTAGTGAGCCAAAGTTAATATTTAACTACAACTAACTATATAAGCCTATGGAATTAGTGTATTCACCTTCTCTTTTCTCCCTTTAACAGATATTCTGTCTGGGCATTTTTGAAAGTCAGTGTGGTTTAGAGTATTGCTTTGTATCTCTCATACCTTGAATCTATTCAAAGTCATTACACAGTACAGTTATAATTATTTTACTTTTATTTACTTTTGAGACAGAGTCCCACTCTGTTGCCTATGCTAGAGTTGCCTGGCATCAGCCTAGCTCACAGCAACCTTAAAGTCCTGCTCCTGGTCAGAGACGAGATCAAGATGGAAATTACCAAATTTTTAGAACATAATGATAATGAAGACACAAGTTGTCAGAATCTTTGGGACACTGCAAAGGCAGTCCTAAGAGGAAAATTTATAGCTCTGAGCTTTGCTTTCCTTATCTGAAGAAGGAGCCGTGTGCAAGCTAGTGATGACGCACAGAAGCCCCTAGCTCCACCCACACGCGTAGGAGGAGGGCCATGCCTGTGTGATGGAGCAGTTTCTGTGGCTGTGGATACCTGTACTGCCGTCAGAATCACATCACTGTGAAGGGTTTCTCTCTGTGGCCCCTGGGTCCAGCTTGGGGTTTGGCGGGCCAGGAACGGGGCATGTTCAGAGTAGTCAGTGTTGGGCTGGCTCAGTCTGTGGCTAATTGTGGCATCCTAGAGTTGGCTGAAGAGGAGACCTAGGAAGAGGCTTCCCTGAGGGTCCCTGGAACTGTGGGAGCTCTGGGAGCACCACCAGGTGGAGAATGGGCACTCCGCAGTTCTCTTCTCTAGCCCGGGGTGTACTAAGGGTCAAGAGCCAGCATGTCTGCACAGGCAGTGGGCGTGAGGTCCTGCTTGGCACAGGCCCCATCAGCCTCTTCCCATCTGGGAGCATGACCAGAAGCAGGCAGCACCCAGAAGGAGACTCAAGGGCCTAGCAGGTGGGCAGCAGATGAGGGTGAGGGTGGAAGCAACTCTGTGCAGTTCTAAGGGAGCCAGCCCTGGGTTCAGCCCCTGGACAGCTCAGCTGCCTGTGTGCTGACTTGGATCCCAGGCCCAGCCAGTTACTGTGTATAGGGGACCAGGTAATGGCCCTTGTTTCTCTAGGGGCAAGAGGGCTGTGAAGAGGTTCCATACAGCCTGGGGAGAGACAGGCTGAAGCTGCTTCAGACTTCTTCCAGCTGGCAGCCACCTGGCTTGGGGAACCACTGCTCAGGAGCTAGAGGAGTCCTGGGTTCTGAATCCCAATCTGTCACCTGCAAGCTGGATACCTGGGACAAGCCTGGCCTGTCTGTCCCATCTGTAGAACACCTTACTGTGTCAGACACTGTACTGTGCTGGGAATACAGCAGGGGTCAGGAGCTTGGATCTGGGAGACATGTAACAACTGTTGGTTTCTGAGGACCTCAAAAGTGGTTATATGAAAGCACACTGAAGCCATGTGAGGCCACCTACACAAGCTCAGCCCTGCCAGGTGTGCAGCCCCCGGCACTTGGCAAATGGCTTCCAGTGCCTGTCACTCTGGAACAACCCTGGATCTATCTGGACCTGTCTAGGCCCTCTGGGCAACCAGTGCAACCCACCGCCTCCTGTAAACTCACACACGCGTGCACACATGCAGCTGTGATGGTGTAAAAAGATGGGTTCCACCCTCCCCCTCTGTGATGTCCACTATGACCTCCCAGTCCAGCTGGCTTTCCTCCTTCTCCCAACCTGCTCCATTCTTCCAGCGTCTGGCCTCACCCCCTGAATCTGAGACTAACTAGGTCCTGCTTCTCCAGCCCATGCTTCTGGCTCCCCCTTTCTCCAACAAGATTTAATAACAGCCATTCATGACTGAGCACTCAGGAGCCAGCACAAGGGATGGCAGAACTGTTTCCATTTCTGGTCTTGTGCAGACAGTATCACAGAGAGCACCTGCAGGGGGCCCTACAGCCCTGGCTTACAAACTATATGTGCAGCTTTTAGCACAGTGCCTGGCAAATGGTAAGCATTTAATAAATGTTGACCACTATTATTATTCTGTGAGTAAGAAAGTATTTAGAGCAGATGACAGGAAGAATTATCCACATTTATTCACTCAACTGCTTTGTTCCAGGCACTGTCCTAGGCACTAGGGATACGGCAGGCCACAATACAGTGAAAACTCCTGCACTAGAGGAGCTTCCACTCTGCTTGTTTCCATAGCCACACACTCATGTTTTTGCTGTCAGCCCTCCCCTCCCCTAGCCTGCACCATCCCCTAAGCCACAGCCTGAGCTTCCTCCTACACTCTGGACTCCCTGAATTTCCATCTCCTTACCTATCCTTGTGCTAAGCTGACTCTGGTGGCTCCCCACCCCATCTACTTTTGTAAACTGTGTTTTTCGGTACCCAGCCTGGAATGCTGCTTCTGCTACAGAGCCGAGGACTCCTCCTATGTACTCTCTGCGCTACCCCTAGGGGACCATCACCTCCAGCTTGGCCTGACTGTACCCTACCTGGGATTGTCATTTGTTACGTCTGCCGTCCATCTGCACCCTCCCCTAACCTGTGATCTTCACAGGTGGCACTGGGTCTTACTCATCTCTGGGTCCTAGTGACTAACAGAGCTGGATGTAGCGCCGCCTCAGTGCTGCTCAGTGGGTACAGAGTCGCCTTACAGTGCAGCTTGGAGAAAGGTCTGGGTTTTTTTCTGTGTTCCCATCTAGTCCTGTTGTAGAAACCAGAAATGGGGAATGATTTCTGAATTGTGGAATCTCAGAAGGCTGATCTGTACTAATCCTTTGTCTTTGAAATGTTGGATTGAGGCCCAGAAAGGAAAAAGACCTAGCCTAAAATCACTCAGCAGGGAGAAGTCGTGGCTAGAATTCACACCCCTGGCTTCCAGCCCAGTGTACTTACTGCTTTGCTGAACCAGCTGTCTTTTCTTTGCTCTTTCTCTGCATAAACTACCTACTACAATAACAATTGTTTACCCTGAAAATCAGCCCACATTCTCATAGCTCAGGAAACTTCTTCTAGATAACCACGTAACACTTTACTTTATACTTTTGTCATAACAATTTTGCACTCTCTTTTTGAATTTTTTTTTTTGGAGGGGTAAATAATGTTTAAGTTCTTATAGAGAAATTAAGGTCTTAGTATATTTTTGAGTTGCTTATTTTCTTCATTGAAGTTTCACGTGAGATTCTTGTCCATCACCAAACTGTTCTAATGGCTGTAGCTGTGTATTTTAATACCCAATGCGGTGCTCTTTTCAAACCTTTTTATCTCACAGCACACTTGAACCTATAGTTAAACTTCCATGGGACACTTAAATTATGTTGATCAAAAAGAAAAGAGTATAAAAAGGAATCTGCTTACTGTGCGTTGATCTTCTTTCAAAAATAATTTAATTAATTGATCTTTAAAAATTTTCACAGCACACCTAAAAATCAATCCTCTCACGGTATACCAGTATGCCGTGGCACTCCTGGTGAAAACCACTGACCTAGTAGGACTGGTCCTCTCATGAGACATCGTGATCTGAATTTTCTTTGTGCTCTTCTTACCTGGATTTTTTGTTTGTTTGTTTGTTTTGCTTTTTCCCTTCCAGGTAATCTACCCCAGGGCTTTCTAGAGGACTTGAGGGCAGGGGAATAGTTTATCACAAGCTGCCCTAACCCTGGGAATCCATACAGGTCAGTGGAATTGGGCACTCTTGACTCATGGCTCTGAAAATGAAAAAGAGGCCCATTGACTGAGTGAAACAGACAGAAAAGGAAGTAGTGGCACCAACTCCCCGACCACTCCTGGTCGCCATGCTCTGCAGGACAGACTGACATGATGTTGGTGATCACTCAGGAACCATGGCTCTGCCTGAGACTGGAAGCCCCTCAACAGCTTCTTGTCTAGGGCGGGAAATCTTGGGTGGGGGAAGTCGGGTCCCTGTGTCCTCTGAACAAGCACCGACTTGCCCTGCAGCACTGCCATGGCTGGGACTGGAGCCCAAGCTTGTTGTAGAGTCTGTCATTGCCCCTTTTGCTTTGCTGTCCTTTGCTGCCTACTCTCCCAAAGATGTCACCTTAAAAGCAACAACTTACCTCTTACTAGCTTCTTTACTCCTAAAAACACTCACTGGAGGTACAGAGTAGACACCTAATTATACCACCAACTGCTTTGGGAGACAAAATTTAGGAACCCACTGTTCTGGGGCATAGGGCAGGACGCCTGCAGGGTAGGTGGATCCAGCTGGTGTTGGGGATCAACACTAGCCAGCAAATCACCACGGCCACTTTGGCCTTCTTGTCCCAGGACCCATGTTCACAGTCATGGCACTTTCCCTCCTTCCCCTAAATCATCACCAAAAGGAATCTGAAGAAATCCTTGTATTTTATCAAGTTTTAGAATCTGCTTGGAATTTTCCTTTGAGCTAAAGTTGCACTTAAGGAGAATTACTATCTATAGAATAGTCTTTTCATCGTGCAGAAATGTATTAGGAATCTTCAGCTAGTCAAGTTCTTTGTATAAACCTTAATTACATTATATAATTTCATATGGGTCACAAGTACATCTTATTAATATTATTTTAAAACTTTTCACACATAGTCTTAACCTTATGAGGTATCTTTTTCATTTTTTTTTTGTAAACAGTAGTTATTTTATATAGAAATGTTATTGACTGTTTTCTTTTCTCCTTTTTATCAGGCAATTTTACTGAACTTTCTGATTCTGGTGGTTTTCTCATCGCTCCCCTATAATTTGCTGGGTTTCCAGCACTGTATTTCATTTTCAATAATATAAATCACGGGTCCTCCTTTCTAATAGGGTAGGCTAGTGACTGTTCATTGATGTCCCCCTCAGGAGCTTTGAAGAAATACAGGCATCTGGGCTCCTCCATACTCACTGAAGCTGGGACTCAGCCCTAGGGCCTGGGCCTGGAAGAGTGGAGATGGGAGGTGGATTCCAGACCCAGGAATCTGCAGTGGGGGAGAGAGCTTGGCTTGTCTCAAAGCAGACCAGTATGGCTGCAGAACTGAAAATTGATTTTTTTTTTTTGTAGGAATTAAAAATTTTTTGGTCTGTTAGCAAAGGAAGTCAGTGAAGGATTTTCAGCAGCAGATGCAAGGCTAGATTTGCATTCAGAAAAGATCACTCTCACTGCCATGTGAGAACAGACTGCAGGGGGGCCGGAGGGAAAGGGGGTGCAGATCATTATATAACAACAGCTAACTCATACTGCCTGTTTTAAGTGGTTTACATATATTAACTATTAAGTCCCCAGGACCAACCCAAGGCGTACACAGGTAGTTCCCAGCAGAGCCTGGTTTGAAACCAGCAAATCTGGCTCCAGAGCCCACCCTGAAGCCCTACAAGTTATTGCAGATGTAGGTCATGTGGAAGAGAGTGGTGGCATTGGAGGTGGTGAGAAGGGGTCCTACTGAGAAGATACTGGGGATTTAATATTAACAGGACCTGGGGATGGATAGGATATCGTGGGAGGGGGAGGGAAGAGGATTTAATTAGAGAGTGGTTTTTACACATACTTATTGGCCTTTTGGAGTTTTCTAGGACATTTTAACTTTTCTATTGCATCGTTCCTAAGTACTTATGAGCTGTACTTTTTCTTGGAGAGGGAGAGAAGGACTTAAGACCCACATGCCAAGGTGAATCCTACACTTTCTGCCTATTTTATGGGTGCATGATTAGGTGAGAGATGAGTTCTGTTCATGGTGTTTTTCTGGTCTTTGGAGTCTCTGCTCCCCCAGAGGCATAGGGGCAGGAGGATAGATGTACATGTCCTTTTAATGTGAATCATCAGATGGGACCCTTGTAATAGAAACTTAGTGAATCTAAGTGAATCTAATCTTAGTGAATCTTACCCCCCCCTTAGAATCTCAGGGGGCTTTGACATAATCTAATCTAATCCACCCCCCTTATTGTACAGATTGATATATTAAGGCCAAGACAAGTGGGAAGGGACTTGTCTATGGTCACATAGTAGGCCAGGAACTTAGACCTAAAACTCAGGACTCCTGACATCCAAGACACTAACAGAATCTTCAGATCAAGTGAGGACATCAGCCAACACCATCAACAAATATCTGGTCAATTGCAAGGGGCAAGGGAGAATCATAAAGTCTGTCAAAGCCAAGTGGATGGGGTGTGGGGTGGGACACAGTTCAGAATAGGTTGACCCAGAGAAGTGGATACCATAGCTTTTGGGAACCAGACAGGCCAAGATGTGAGATGAGGAGATGGGACACAATGTAGAGACCCGAGGAGTGTTCAGAGAAATGATCAGGAGATTGGGCAGGGCAGAGAGTGACCTGAGCTAGAGGAACACACAGCAAGCAGCTGCAAGGCCCTTCCTGTTGGGAAGAGAGACTTCTGATGGCCATTCTGAGGGCTGCCCAACTTGCCCATCTCTGGGAAGATCCCGAGTGTGAGGGCCAGGACAGGACCAATGGGCATGAGATTCGAGGTCAAAACCTGAGTTCTTGATCTGCTAAGCTGAGCCCCTATCTTCTGGACACCCACTTCCTGCTGGCCTCAGAGTGGAGGGGCAGGAAGGGACAGGTGGGCACTGCGCAGCAGGGAGGGTGATGAGAGCAGAGCAGACAATGACATGAAGAGCAGGTAGGCTGTGATGGTTGGGAGTCGGGATGAGGTACTAAAGAGATCCAAAGAAGCCAGGAGGTAGACGGAGGCAGAGGTAGGTCCTGAAGCACCCAGCCCACCAGCTCTGGGCATGATCTCATTGAGGAAGTCTAGGAGGGAGCTGCACTTTGCCTCCTCCAGATGCCTGAGCTCAGCTGAGATGAAGATGCTGAAGGGGAAGCCATCCTCCCTCCTAGAGCCCAGGCAGGGCAGCGGTAGCTGGGACCACCTGTTCTCATCCTCACCTGTGGTGGCCAGAAGCCCAGTGGCATAGACCTTGGTGAGGGTGAGTAAATCCTTGCTGCTGTGGCCACCCACAGCACCTATGCTCCCTTCTGTATAATAGCTCCTCAGGGTTGCTGTGAGCAATCAGTGAGAGGATGCAAGTTAGCGCTTAGCAGCTGAGCATAGTGGGCCCTAAAAGTGAGGGCTCACTGAGTGGGAGCTCTAATGACTAAGTGATGCTTTGCGTTTTTGACAGTGTTCACAGGCTCACGTTGCTTCTCTCAGCTCAGCCTCACACACCCTGTAGGTGTGTGTAAACCTGCAGTAGGCAAGGTGTGTATATGTTTTCTCCACTTAACAGATGAGGAAACTGAAGCAAGAAAGTAGGAGAGTGATCCATGGTCACCTAGCAAGTTAGCAAGCAGCACAGAGAGGACAAGAATTCAGCTCTCTTGACTGTGTGTTTCTTGTTATAAAACACAAGAATTCTAAAATTAAAAAAAAAAAAAGAATTCTCACCTTATTTCAGAGTTGAACAAATTATAATCATCTTTTATCTCCTAACATCCCTGTGCTTTAAATAGTCAAACTATCAGAGAAAGTGAGGGCTTGAATGAGCCTTAGCTGTGGTCCTACCCCCTGATTTTCAGGAGGCACAGAGAGGAGATACACTCATTCAAGGTCACACAGCACTTTAGCAACAGATCCAGGAATGAAACTTGGCACTGGTGCTCTTTATACCCTCTGCTTTTATAGATCTTGGAGTTTTTATGGCCAATTTCAGAGTCAGGCAAACTCAGCTGGAGAGGTAACACAGCTTGGCTCCAATCCCATAACACTACTTTTCAGGACTCTGCTTCTTCAACAACCTGGTGGCTTTAGAGTCTGATATTTATGAATCAACAGCAACAAAAGGGAAGGGCCATAGAACAAAAAGAAAGTGTGTTGGGGGAAATAAACTTTTCGGATGGTTTAAATTGCATCTCAGGGACTGATTCCTCTTGCTAGCCAAACTGGTTTGTGAATTCAGAGTAGGATTGTTTAAAACACATTTCACAGTTTGAATAACTATGGTTTTCTTAGTCTGGGGAAAAAAACAGATCAAAAACACAAACTCACAGGCTTTTCTGAAAGGTTACAAAATAAAATGTTCTTTGCTGGAGGATATAAAGGAAATGGCTCTCTGTTTGTCAAAGAAGAGGGCTCTGCTAGATAAATCTTGCATTATGAACAAATGGGCACTCTCTCCCTCTCTTGCTGATCAACTTAATTCCTTGTTGCTTATCTACAAATCCAATAATGCTGGTAAAACAAACCCTTCCTGGAAGCTGAGCACAGGGGCCTGAGTGCTCAGCCTCAGAAGCCCTCTTTCTATTTATAACCTTAACCTCTGCTCCAGGGAGAGCTGGGCTAAGGTGCCCTGCTGGGAAGTGTGCAGGAGGACTTACTGGGAACCAGAGCTTCCCAGGTCAGGGACATTGTCCTTTAGGGCTGGGTCTCCCTGCCCAGGGAATGCAAAACAATTGCCTCAAAATGGGTAAAGATTAGCAGCCACGTACACCTAAGGTGGCGGGTTCGAATCCCCAGCCCGGGCCGCCAAAAACAACAATGATGGCTGCAACCAAAAAATGGCCGGGCGTTGTGGCGGGCGCCTGTGATCCCAGCTACTTGGGAGGCGGAGGCAGGAGACTCGCTTGAGCCCAGGAGTTGGAGGTTGCTGTGAGCTGTGATGCCATGGCACTC
>CAUYQV010069425.1:0-26869 GCA_963574575.1 Galagoides demidoff
GCTATTTGGTTATAGCTTTCATATAAAAGGTATAAATTAGTTTCATAATAGGGGTGTGTACATTGGATACTTTTTCCTCCATTCTTGAGATACTTTGCTCAGAAGAACATTCTCCAGCTCCATCCATGTGAACATGAAGGACCTAAAGTCTCCATCCTTCTTAAAGGATAAACTTATATCATCTTCACAAAACCCATTGAAAGAGTTGCTATTATTCTGTTTTCTACTTCACAAATAAGGGATCCGAGGCACAGAGAAAGTTTGTGGCTTGATGAAGGTCCCGCATTTAATGAGTGAAGGACTCAACATTGAAAGAATCTGAGTCCATAAACCATACTTTTCCACTTTGAGCAGATTGCCTGTTCTCACTGAATAAGAATATTCCATCTTCCTTACAATATTTCTCAAAGTTTAATCTTCAGCATGGCAGCATCAGAATGATCCAATATACTTTAAAAGAGCAAATTCCTCAAGTTAGGACCTGGATTCTTTGCTTTGAATGAGTTCTCCACATCCTAGTTATGCAGAATAAGGATTGAGCAACAAGTAAGTGAATTCTGATTAAGGATTTTCATTTACCAAAATGTAGTATTAGATTTCTACTGCATGTTAGTCATATTTTAGGGGATAATTATCCTTAAGTAAACCAAACGAAATAGTGTTATCATGGAATTGAGGTAAGGCACTTTCATGTAATCCTAGTTTGTTTTTATAAAACCCCAAATAGAGCAGTATACATATTGCAGATGAATATTTGGGTTCCACATGATATGGACAGAAATACTTTGGACTTCAAAGTGAAAAATCAAAACAAATTTTTTTGTAGTTTTACCACAGCAAGAAGTTTTGCTGTTTGTTGCATTTTATACACGCACACACAGACACACACATGCACACAATTCACACAATTCTCTTTAAAGTATTTTTCATTGTTTTGCTGTAAATATTCCAAAGGGACATAGTCTGAGAGTAAAATTCTACCCTACTTGTGCTAACAGTTCATGTTTTTATTTCCCTTTGATCCTGCAGGGAAAAAAAAAAAGTTATACTAGATTCCGATTGGGTCATTTTTTACACAGAAGTCGTGTGTGAAAGTTATCTATATTTTAGGGGAAAATAGATAATGCCAACTATTTTACCACACATGTTGAGATAAGTAATAGATTGGAAGTTCTGCTTGGCAAAGAACTCATAGAACAGAAGATATGGAAGCCAATTCTTACTGGGCATTGGCAGCATTGATATTCTCTGCTCGAGCAAACTTTAGTTAAGCTTCTGAAACTTCTAAGCCTCTCTGCATACTCCCTTGTAAAATCCTGTTTTAGGAGAGAACCCTGCTAAATCACTTTAGCAAGAAACCTTCCACCCTTGATAGAGGCTCAACTTTGCTGTCTGATCAGGTTCCTCATCCTTCCCTCGTCATCCCCTCAGTCATGTCTGAGGACTCTGACTTGTTTTCAGCAAGAATCCTGCCAGGTTGGCTTCACAGTCTCTCCCTTTCTTTTGATGTTTTCTCTTAGCAGTTTTCCTTCTGCTGACCCCTGCCACGCTCCTTGGCTGCAAATTCCCACGTACCCATGTTGGAGTTGAGTCCAGTCTTTCTCTTTCAAGGCAAAATTCATTTCTGTGGTCTCTGTACCTATCACAATAGTTCTGCATAAAATCTTCCTCATTCTGCTTTGATAAGTATCACTGAATAATTTTTTTTCTTTAACAATAATGGACTCCTATTATTCTCCTACGCACTTCAGTTTTAAGAAAAGTTGAAGCCTTAACTCCTGACTTCCATCAACCTTGAAAAACTTGTCTAGGCTGCCTTCACAGCAGAACTCATATTGCCACTAAGGGGGCAAAACTTGGTTTTGGAGGGAAAAAACATTACCGACAATATTATTCTGTGGTCCCTCGAATTCAGCTTTACACAACAAAGTCTTATTCCTTCATATTGAATTGCATTAAGAAAAACTTCCATGTGACTTAAAATTTTTCTTTTTGGGCAAGGAGGAACAATGAAGAAGTTGAGAAACACCGGTTTATAGTTGAGCTCAGAACCCTAAAGGGTCTCATAAGTTTTTCAGAGTTGATGCTGGAAGAAGGGCAAAGTGAATTAAAAAAAAAAAAGTTGTAAAACAGAGATCCTAAGACGGGCAGAACAGACTCTTGGTGGCAATCAGAAGCTCAGTTATAAACAGGCCACGCAAGGGTTAAGTCATGGACTCCTGCACTTAAAGAACAAACTATATTCTAACTGTCACAAGGCTTTTTTTCCCCCTTCCTTTTCTCTAGCAACTAAACAAGCACTAGCCTCCAGATAAGCAATATTAAGACAATTGCAGTTCACCCTCTGCCAGATGCTGAGTGACAGTCCTTGCCCCCTTTTACAAGCCATAGCCGTAGCTCTGCTTATACAAGAGACTGGTGTCAGTAACTTGTCCAGGTAAGAGACCAGGGATGGTGGCTTCATTCTGGCCTGTTGACAGAGGCTGCATGCAGAACACACGCCTTCCTGTTCTGTGCTCCACTTTTTGACATTTAGATTCTAATTTTACTGTCTTTAATGCTAAGTCTCCATCCCCAGAAGGACATCACACACACACATAACGTACCTGTTTTCTTGCTACCCATGCACAACCACCTTCATGAGTATTTATAGCCCTGCCTAGAACCTGTTGAATATGTATACTAGGCAGCCTGTTCAGAATACATTGCTATCTCACCTTTGTCCTCCTTAGAAGTGTTTGCTTTCAGTTTCTGCTAGAGGCTCTGCTTCCCAACCTATCAGGATGGCCAGGCTGCAAGCAGCAACCTTTTGTAAGAAATAAAGTTCTCTCCAAATTTATGAACTTCATGATTCTTTGTTGACAGGCTAAATTAGATTGAGGAAAAGCAAGCCAAGAATGAATCCTTGATCACCCAAGTTCCACTCTGTATAAACTTGATAGGAAGAGTAAAAAAGTGTTGGTACAATTTTTTAACCCTGAATATTTCTGTGATTAGTTAATGAAAAGACTTTTTCCCAATATGAATTATACTAGAGGGCTTTTCAAACATTGTGGGCATTGATTAAATCAACCAATCAAATCACTATTCTGTTCCTTTGGGAGGCTGTGGCAGGAGGATCACTTGAGGTCAGGAGTTTGAGGCCAGCCTGAAGAAGAGCAAGATTTGTTTCTACAAAAATAGAGAAGTTAGTCTAGATGGTGGCATGTGCCTACAGTCTCAACTATTTGGGAGGTTAAAGAAGGAGGGATCACCTGAACGCAGGAGTTTGAAGTTACAGTGAGCTATGATGAAGCCACTGCACTCTAGTCCTGCTGACCAAGTAAGATCCTTTCTCAAAAAATCCAAAATGCTAGAGAAAATCGATTAAAAATATATATGTTATGTATTTACTGCTCTAAAGCAATCATCCAAACTATTATTTTTAAATAACTATTTTAGTGCAGAACAGTCTATTAAGCAATATTTTTAAATGTTGAAAATTACTGATCTCATAGATATGCAAAATAAATATTTGCCAAAGATCTCATTGAACTTATCAGTTAGCAAGGAAACCAAGAAAGTGTTATAACCGGTTTTAAAGGAGAATCCACACAGAATACCTTCTAGGTCACCAGAAGACCAGAAATTATTTACATAATACATCCAAAACTGGCCTCTTCCATTGGGGAAATGAAACCATTGAACTTCTACTAGAAAGATTTTGCATTTCTATGGATAGGAATTATTTTCATAGATATCCATATTCTACAAATAACCTCTACCTTTGCAGAGATGTAAAATAGACTCTTCAAACAGTGACAAGCAAAGGTAATCTATAAGTCTGGCTAGATAGCTTTCCTAATATTTTAGTACAAGGTGCCCAAGAAGTTGCCATTTAGATTTATAAAGCTTAATTTAAATACTAAATGGCTTCCAGTTTATTAATTTTTTTTTTAAAATTCTGTTAATTTGCTTAATTAGATGCTGCAGTATATGCTGGAATACATATGTCCAGTTATGGCCAGTGAGGCAGTACCTTGCTACTGGTAGATAGTACTTTTACCACCCTACTGGATTAACTAGACTTGGAAACCCAAATGCTAAGATCCAAGAATAACTGGAGAACAACATTAAAGAACTGAGGAAAACAGATTCACAGCTTTTAAGTATATAAGAATCCCAACAAGCTGAACTTGTCCTTCTCTTTTAATAGCACATGGTTATACAAGGTCACTGTGTGATTTTTCTCTAAGCAAAGATATTTGGAGGTGATATCAAAAGCATAGGCCAAATCTACACAAGTGATTAATTGGGCTTCATCAAGGTTTAAAATGTTTGTCTTTCAAAGTATACCATCAAGAGAGAGAGAAGGCAATGTTTGTACATCACAAATCTGGCAAGTGATATTTATAATATAAAAAGAACTACATGTTAACAACAACAAACAACTCCATTTAAAATAGCCAAAACATTTGACTAACATTTCTCCACAGAAGACATATAAATTGCCAATTTTAAATGTGAAAAAGTGCTCAACCTTACTAATCATTAAGGAAATCAAAATTAGCACTGTGATGAAATGCCTCTTTACACCAATTATCACACAAAACAGAAAATAAAAAGTGTGCAAGGCTGTGGGGAAATTGGAACTCTGGTACATGGCTGCTGGGAATGCAAAATGGTACAGACGCCTTGGACAGTACAGTGGTTCCTCAAAAAGTTAAACCCAGAATTTCCCTAGGATCCAGCAATTCCAATTTTAAGTATTTGTCAAAAAAATTAAAATCAAGGATTCAGACCCGTGCGAACCCTGTTCCAGTGTGCAGCTGCATTATTCACAAGAGCCAAAAGGTGGAAACAACCCAAACATTTATCAATAGATTAATGGATGAACAAGATGTGGTACATAACATCAAATGGAGTGTCATTCAGACTAAAAAAGGAATGAAATTATGATACATGGTACAATGTTTTTAAACCTTGAGCACATATTATATGAGTCTGCTTATGTGAGGTACCTAGAATAGGCAAATTGATAGATTCGGAAATTATAGTAGAGGTTACGAGGACTAAGAAAAAGGGAATATTTGATGAGTATTATAGCTTCTGTTAGGTAGGATGGAAATGTGAAAATTAATAGTGGTGAAAAGTAAATGTACTTAGTACCACTAAACTGTACATATAAAAATGGTCAAAATGGTAAATTACATGTTACATATATTTCACAATTATAAAATGAATGAAAACTATTTGGAGAAAACAGTCTGATGAAGATTCTTTCATTGAAACATAAACATGCCTGAGTAACATGCCATCAACTAGGAATGTCTTCTCAAAAAAGGCCATATTGATTATTCTTTTTTTTTAATTTTTGAGACGGAGTCTTACTCAGTTTCCCTGGATAGAGTGCCCTGGAGTCATAGCTCATATCAACTTCAAACTCTTGCGCTCAAGCAATCCTCTTGCCTCAGCCTCCCTAGTAGCTGGGAATATGCCTTCCTCCCCTTGCTGGCTCAATGCCTGGCTACTTTTTTCTATTGTTAATAGAAGTTGGGTATTGTTTTGCTCAGCCTGGTCTCTAGCTCCTGATCTCAGGCAACTCACCTACCTTGACCTCTTCGAGTGCTACAATTACTGGCTTGAGCTACCATGCCTGGACTATATTGACCATTTTTATTTATTATTATTATTATTATTATTTTTGCAATTTTTGGCCAGGGCTGGGTTTCAACCTGCCACCTCCAGCATATGGGGCCGGTGCCCTACTCCTTTGAGCCACAGGCACTGTCCATATATTGACCATTCTTGAAGCATAAGGCATACACACACCCAGAACCATTTTTTCCCTATCACTTAAAAAATTACAATATTTGTTTTCAGTGTTCTACTTGCTATTTTTTTTCTTTTTGTAAGTGCTACCCTTAGATTTTGAGATTAAATCAAATGAACAAATTTATATTTGGGGCCCTCAGATAAGCATAAGCTGATAACAGTCCATTAATGACAGGACAAACATTTCTATGTAGACCTTAGAATTTCTCTTTTTATGGATTCTAGTTCCAATTTTAGTGGAATTTGAAAGTTGTGTCAAATACTCGGGGTTTATAATCTCTTAACTATATTTAGAAAATTTTTAAAGGATGGTGGTTTTTGTATTTTAACCAAATTCTGCTATGTAATGGTAGAGCAGATTAAAATGCATCTTTTATGACACTTCTTTAGTAGTTTCTAATAACCTTGGCATATTCATTTGAAATTATTTTCCATGTTTGGTTATATAACAAGACCCAAAGGTTTATACAACTTTATTAAACTTAGACTTTTTAGAAGAAGGAAATCTTTATTATGAACCAAACAGTTTAAACAAAAACAAATGAACAAAGACAACAAACATTTTGTTTTCATGGAAGTTTAAAAAAGTATGCCATTTAAATAAATCAAGAATAAAATAGTTTGGGGCATGGAGTGGTGATTGGTGAGAAAACTGAGTCCTGAGGATCCTCAGATATGAAGGATATTAATACTTTATTTGTACAAATTAATTTTATCAAATACAATCCTTCTGGTATCAAGTAACCAGGTCTGAGCATGTTTATGATTAGAGCCAATCATTTGAGGGGGCAGAAGGAGGGGACTCTGCTTTCTCCCTTTCAGAAAAGTCATGACTGGCTTGGCAAGGTGGCTCACACTTGTAATCTCAGCACTCTGGGTGGCTGAGGCAGGTTGATTGCTTGAGGTCAGAAGTCTGAGACCAGCCTGAGCAAGAAGAGATGCATCTCTACTAAAAATAGAAAGAACTAGCTGGGTGTTATGATGGGCACCTGTAGTCCCAGCTACCCAGGAGGCTGAGGCAAGAGGATGATAACGGGAGCCCAAGAGTTTAAGGTTGCTGTTACCTATAATACCACAATACTCTACCCAGGATGGCAGAGTGAGACTCTGTCTCATTAAAAAAGAAAAAGAAAAAGAAAAGAAAAGAAAAGAAAAGAAAAGAAAAATCAGGACTGACAACCCTATAACAAAGGCAGATTAACAAGAGAAAAGCATAAAAAATTTGATTGTTGTTTTATGTGACATGGGAAACTTCAGAATGAAGACCCCAAAATACAGTGAACTCTACTCATTTTTATGTTTAGATTCAGTGCAGCATGGATGGCTGTGTATGAATATGATTGGACAGAAAGGGTATAATAGAATGTTCAGTGACCATGTGAGAAAACTCAACGAAGATTTTCTTGGGCTTTCTGTACAGCAGTCCTTCATCTGGACGTGGGGGAGAACCACTTTGCAATAGGGTTTAATTTCTTTATGGCCAGTTGGCATACAGAAAGATGGGGGAAGGTTAGAGAGAGATTCTTAGGCTTTATGGCTGGCTTTGAGGAAAACAGGTTCTGGTTTCTATAACATGCCTTGGGGAAGAGGGATTCTAGTTTTTCTGGCTCGCCTTGGGGTAGCATGAGTGGTAAGAGACGGGGCGGGGGCAAGAATCGTCAGAGAGAGACTTTGCTTCTGAGGATGCTTCTTAGACCTTCCCTTTGGGGTATACTTTTTCAGCCCCAACACATACTTAATAGAAAAACTCCTCCTCTAAAATAATCTGAGTCCTTCATTTAGGAAGCTTAATATCATGCACTTCAAGTTCTTTAAACTACTGTTATTAGTTGAAGATTGTTACAATACTTTCCCACTCCGAACAAGGAAAAGACAAAAGTAATGGGTATTATTTTCCTTTATAAAATGAGCTTCTTAAAACTTTTGAAGTCACAGAACTGTCATGTTTTCTGTGATACCTGGAAAAATACAAGAAAAAAACCATCAATCAACTTTGACAAGGCCTTGATGATCAAGGGTGTCGGATAATCAACATCATTGTATGCAGAGCAAATTTTATAAACCAAAGTGTAATTTTTATCTTATACTAGTCCCATTAAAACAAGTAAAACAAAACCTTGATGATTGGAAGGATTTTGATTTGGGTTTGGATGAAAAACTCATCCACTCAGGTGAGGCATATTACAGAAAAATCCATGAACACACCACAAAACTTTTTACCTAACTACTTTGGCTCTATTTAACTTTTATATCCTCTTCCAATGTATGAGGTAGGAAGCTTCTTGATATAGATTTTTGTGAAGAAATTCACACCTTGATATTTTGGATGTACTGAGAGAAGATGACATATGCTGACGTTTGGTATAAATCATATAGCTCACCATACAGATAGCATGAAAATTCATTAATTTTTACTGGTTCAAGGAACTTGATGCCTATTCCCTTAGTACTTAGTCAAACATAACATAAATGTGACTGGTAAATTTTTAAGCTAATGAGGCTATGCCATGGGTTCTTTCCCTAATTAATTTAATCTTTTGCAAATCCATGAAGTAAGGTTCAGCAAGGAGAATATCATTTATATAGTCACAACTGAGCATTTAACAAGAATATGAAGATCCTCTGAAAATGAAAAGCTTATTCTTCTGAAAACCCTTCAGTGGTTCCCCATTGAACTTTATTATAAAAAGATAACTCCCTTAGCACTGCAAAAAAAGGGTTTTGGCACTAGGACCCAATTCTCTCTAGAATCAGTTCTGATAATTGTGAGGTTAAAAATAGTGTAATTATATTAATTTACTTGTAGCTCTTCCAAATGCCATGTGACTCCTATACAACTGGCCTTCACATGAACTGATCCTTATACGTTCAGTTTCTTTTCCCAACTTCTGTGTTTGGTTTAACATCTCAATTTTCTTTGCTATCAAGTTCGTGCTGTTTTAGGCAGCTGTTCTCAAAGTTTCTATTATATCTTAAGTTTATTTCTGCCACGGCATTTAACACATTGAGTTGTAAACCTGTGTCTGCGTCTTTATTTTTCCCACTGGACACTGAACACCTTCAGACTTAGAACTGTATCTTGCATGACTTTCCACTCCAGTTCTCCAGTTTGCGAGAACTTCCACATAGTTCTCGCAGTAGGCACTAAAAGGGGAATAAATGATCACATGATTTTTGCCTTTTGAAGTTATAGCTACTCTGCTTGGTGCCTGTGGCTCAATCAGCTAGGGCCAGCCACATACACCTAAGGTGGTGGGTTCGAATCCCCAGCCCGGGCCGCCAAACAACAATGATGGCTGCAACCAAAAAAAAAAAAAAAGGCCGGGTGTTGTGGCGGGCGCCTGTGGTCCCAGCTACTTGGGAGGCTGAGGCAGGAGACTCGCTTGAGCCCAGGAGTTGGAGGTTGCTATGAGCTGTGATGCCATGGCATTCTACCCAGGGGGACAGCTTGAGGCTCCATCTCAAAAAAAAAAAAAAAGAAGTTATAGCTACTCTACAGAGTAGGCAGTTTTAAATCTTATTTCACATTTGAGGAAAGAAAGATTAAAAGACAAGGGGTACCCTTTTTTGGTTACTTAAGGTAATAAAGCAACATAAGCCACCTGATTTTATTTTACATTTATTTATTTATTTATTTATTTATTTATTTTCAGGCAAAGTCTGGCTTTCTTGCTCCTGGTAGAATACCATGATGTCATAGAACACAGCAATCTCAAATTCTTGAGCTCAAATGATCCTCTTGCCTCAGCCTCCTAAGTAGCTGGGACTACAGGTACCTGCCACAATGCCAGGTGGTGGGGAACAGGCTGTGAGGCAGCAAGGCCCCCACAGTCTGGGCACAGTGGTCCTCAAACTATGGCCCACTGACCACATGTGGCCCACCAAGGACATTAATCTGGCCTGCTGGGTGTTTTTGCTGCTGCTGCCTGTCCTGCTTAGCAGACGACTCATCCCGAGCCACAGTCCAGCCGTCCAACGGTCTGAGGGACAGTGAACTGGCCCCCTGTTTAAAAAGTTTGAGGACCCCTGGCTCTGGGGAGATATTCAGGGAATGATGGATCCCCCATCTGTTTCACCTCCTTTAACAAAAAAACATTCTTTACACCTGCCAGAAGTCAGATGGCCCATGCATACTTTCCTTAGCATGGGCAAGCACACAGGTTTTCCTCCTTAAAGTTAATCTTTATCCCAGGTGTTAAGATTTATTTACCTCATTAAATAAAAATAGCTGTTTCCACAGTTAAGTGCTGGCTATAGTCATCAGTTGCATCAGACCTCTGGATCCCATTCTGTCTTTTTTCTCTTACTTTTTTTTGTTGTTGTTGTTGTTTTTGGCTGGGGCGGGGTTTGAACCTGCCACCTCTGGTATATGGGGCCAGTGCCCTACTCCTTTGAACCTCAGGCGCCACCATTTCTCTTACCTTTCTTTCTCATTTCCCACTATTTCCACTCAGGTTATTTCCTAGCGCTGATTCTCAGAGTGAGGCTATTTTTTAATGATGGTGTCTCGTTATTGCTCAGGATGGTCTTGAACTTGTGAGCTCAAGAAATCTACCTGCCTTAGCCTCCCAGAGTTCTGAGATTACAGGCATGAGCCACCACACTCGGCCTAGCTCTCTGATTTTAAATATTGCAACCACCCAAATATTCCTTTTCTGTGTATGCCCAAGTAAAATAGATCTATGTAAAATATCTCTTTATCCAATTTTGTCCATTGATAGAGCATTGACTTTGTAAAAAAATCAATATTGTTGTTTGGTGAACAGAAAACATTATTTGAAACAATATATTTTATAAGTTATAAATATCACTATCAACTGTATTTCATGTAGTGACTTCACAATTATATATTAATCAGTCTTCTCTGCACTAGTGTATAGGTATCTCAAAAAAGACTATTAAAAAATTGCTTTCTGGGTGGCACCTGTGGCTCAAAGGAGTAAGGTGCCAGCCCCATATGCCAGAGGTAGTGGGTTCTAGCCCTGGCCAAAAACTGCAAAAAAAAAAAAAAAGAAAAAAGAAAAAAAAAAAGAAAGAAAAGAAATTGCTTTCTTATAAAAACAATGGGAGAGAAAAGAGTTCTTTTCGCTGAGGTCTTTTGATTACAAAAGATAGATGACAAGGTGGATCGTGATAAGAAATGTTGTGAGTTATAATTCTACATAAAATAGAAAGAGGCATTTTTAGTTTATACTAAATGGTTTATCAGAGGCGGGGGTCAAGAAGAGGCCAATTTATTTAAGAGTGAGAGAAGATAAAAAAATAATAATTTTTTAAAAAAGATTGAAGATGATTCTAGCAACATGTCATAAGGATAAGACTTAAGAGATTAAGAATATAGGGAAGATTCTGTGGAGTCAAAGGTAAGAGACCCAAATAAGCTTGAGATATAATATTAAATTTAAAGTCCTTCACATATGCGTGTGTGTGTGTGTGTGTGTGTGTGTGTATATATATATTCATGGTGAAGAAATTAAGTTATAATAATAAAGTTGAAATTCATAATGAATATATATTCATTAAAATAATTAAGAGTTATAATTTCTGATACAAACATCTTTATTGAATGTGATTTTTTATCTTCTGGGTATATACCTAATAATGGAATTGCAGGATCGAATGGCAGGTCTATTTTTAGATCTCTGAGTGTTCTCCAGATGACTTTCCAAAAAGAACCCATTGACTTTACCCGGACTCTAGGAGTGAATGAAAGTTTTTATTGCTCCATGTCCTTGCCAGCATTTGGTGTTGTCAGTGTTCTAGATTTTGGTGTGCAGTAATATCTCTTTGTTTTAATTTGGAATTACTAATAAAGCATAATGATATTGAGACACTTTCCATATGGCCTATTTGACATTCCATATCATCTCTGATAGGTGTCTGTTCAGATCTTTTGCCCATCTTTAGTTGGGTTGTTGGTTTTCTCATTGTTGTACCTTTAAAGTTATTTGTGTATTTCAGATAGCATTCTTTTATTACTGTGATCATACATAAATACTAAAGCTAACATACTCTCTATATTTATAATTAGTAACAATTTTAATGACATTAATTATATTTGCATATTTATAAATGACAGCAGAGGCTCCTTTCTCCTATGCCCCATTGATTGCACAATCCCTGAGGGGAAGTTCACATTTACTATCTTAAATTAGGGTGTAAACACAGGCATCATAATTCCTTCCCTGAAGTGTTTATTATATAGGGGAGGTCCTAGGGGAGATCCAATCCTGGACTTCTCATCATACCCCCAAATTTATAAGCCTTAAGCAAATGCTGTGTGCTCTATGACACAGAACCTCTGGTGTCCAGGCTGTGCTTTTCCTTTTCATCCTTTTGGAAGATTGATAAATAGAAGTTTCATCAACACCATGGAATGACTCCTGGAACATTCACATTGTAAGATCTATGCTTAATGCTCTTACCAACCAAGGGATAAGGAGATTCTGTGACTACATCTGATCAGCTGTGATACCTCCAAAGCCAGTTCTTCCTCCAGGACAGTGGAGGTGAAACACAAGAAAGGTCAGCACTGAGTGGGAGGAGGAGGAAGTAATCAAGTTTCCATTTTCTTTCTCCTGTATGTTGCAAAAAATGAGCAAGGGTATTACACTGGATAATAAGGAACTCAGAGCTCCAAGTCTACTGCAGACGTTTCTCTTATCATACATTCTTTGTGTTGGCTTCATCCTTCAGTCTGGTAGAAAGATAGGCATGGCAGTTCCAGCAGACACATCCAGAACATAGTAGCATGGGGGAAGGAGAGGAGATTTGTCTCTTTCTTTAAAAAAAAAATTAAGATGTGATATACATATAGAAGAGATTAAATATCATAAGAATATAGTTTGGTAAATGTTTACAAACTTAGTAGCTAAGACAACTAGCATCCAAATTAATTATGTTTCCCTCACACGCTCCTACAAGGACCTATGAAACACATTCACCTTCCTTTCTTCATCCTCTGTCTAGCCCAGATGGAATAGAGAAGAATATGTAGAAATACTGGGTGGTATGGTTCATTATAAACCTTAGGCTGCCAAGGGTCTCTTCAATACCTGTTAACAATTATTGACTTCACAGATTCTTATAGTAAGATATTGAATCCCTGTAGGTGGTGAGAGATTCCTGCCTTGGAAGCAGAATGTCAGTCCAGTCTCTGCCCTAAAGGAATCCTCTCTGAGTTGATGGTCATCACAGGGAAATGAGGTGTTTAGTAGAATAAGGGAAATGTGGGAGGAACTAGGGAGTGAAGATGAGAGGGGAGATGAGGGACACATCCCACAACCCAAGCTCATTGGCAGGCAGGCTTGTACTTCAGCTACTTCACCTCGCTACTTCTAGTAAGAACAGAGGTAATTATCACATTCATGCAGATAAAAACAGAGTGGTTGACATTTTGAGGGGTGGATGTGTCCGTTTATTCAGACCCCATGAAACAAAGGAGAACTTATCTAAATGTTGAGCCCCCTCCTCATAAATGAGAGTCTGTAAGGAGAGAGCTGGGTTCTCTATTAATGGAATTTTCTGTTCTCCCAGATTTTTGAAGATGCAAATGCTGACTAGGAATGATTCCTTAGTGACTGAATTCATTCTTGCTGGATTAACAGATCGTCCAGAGCTCCAACAACCTCTCTTTTGCCTGTTTTTAATGATCTACATTTTCACAGTGGTGGGCAACCTTGGCTTGATCACTCTTATTGGTCTGAATTCTCACCTCCACACCCCCATGTACTATTTCCTCTTCAACCTCTCCTTCATTGATCTCTGTTACTCTTCTGTTTTCACTCCCAAAATGCTGATGAACTTTGTATCAAAGAAGAATACCATCTCCTATGCTGGGTGCATGACTCAGCTGTTTTTCTTTCTCTTTTTTGCCATCTCTGAATGCTATATATTGACCTCAATGGCCTATGATCGCTATGTGGCCATCTGTAATCCACTGCTGTATAAGGTCACTATGTCCCATCATGCCTGTTCTGTGCTCACTTTTGCTGCTTATGTACTGGGATTTGCTGGAGCCACTGCCCACACAGGGTGCATGCTTAGACTAACCTTCTGCAATGCTAATGTCATCAACCATTACTTGTGCGAAATACTCCCCCTGCTCCAACTTTCTTGTACTAGCACCTATGTCAATGAGGTAGTAGTTCTCGTTGTTGTGGGTATTAATATCACAGCACCCAGTTTTACCATTCTAATTTCTTACATTTTTATCCTCACTAGCATTCTTCATATCAAATCCACCCAAGGAAGATTAAAAGCCTTCAGTACTTGCAGCTCTCACATCATTGTTCTTTTCCTCTTTTTTGGGTCAGTAGCGTTCATGTATTTTACATGTTCTCCTGAATCTATGGACCAGGGAAAAGTTTCTTCTGTTTTCTATACTAACGTAGGGCCCATGCTCAATCCCTTCATCTATAGTTTGAGGAATAAGGATGTCAAAGCTGCATTGAGGAAAACTTTGATTAAATTCAGAGGGGAAATGTTCTAATTGGAAGCAGTAATAATGTAAAGGAATTGAAGGACCTTAAATTTTTATTGGTGTTTTTCAGGAGGAGATTTTGTTCATAACCTTGTTGCTTCTACAGATTGTGTTTTGTGTGATTTACAGATTGTATGAGACTCATCTCATTCCCCTTACAGGTAATCTTGTCTAATTTTTTTCTTTTTATATCTGTTATACTTCTCCCAAGTTTACTAAATAAGTAACAGCATGTTTATCAAAGGAATAATGTTTTTTGTTATTGTTTCATACCCTATCTCCTAGGCTATTTTTAATCTGCATAAATATGATGAATTTTGTACATTGCAAGAAAGTAAATATTATAGTACTGTTACCTACAGACCGAAGTACCCAATATGATAGAAGCATTCTTCTCATTTTCATCAATATTATTACTGGTATAAGCAACAGAATTAAATGAAATACCTTAATTATGAGCTGTATATAACTTTGTTCTATTTTCCTCACCATTTTTTCTTTTATTATTCTAAATATTCTTATTCTTTTAAGAATTGCAAAATCTATACGACATGCTTCTGATATTCTCTATCAGCCTAGTCCATTTCATGTTGTTGAGAATATGTATAACTTCACTTCTTATTGCCACAGACAGCATTAACAGAGGATGATGAGAGAATAAGACCTGTGTGTCTCAAGATTCCAGGAAGGGGAAGTAGTAGTTTACATTATAAAACTTTAATCCATAACTAAAAGGGCATCAAAATTTTTGAAAAAAAAAAAGGACATAGTTTCTACTGTAAATGCTACTTTTTATTCCTTATAGGAAAATATTGTGCATTAAGTTAGTAGAAACATTTTAGCTAATGCTTTACTTACTCAATTAGGTTTATAATTTAAAAAGTATATTCATGATAATAAACTATATTACTACAAATGTTTTTTTGTGTTGCTTTGTCTTACCCATAAGATGTGAAACGTATTTAACATAGTGGTTGTTTCTTGTTAATATAATTCACCTATATTTGTATATTTAGAATGTCAAATATTTATGAGATCAAGGAACACTTGTTGAATTGGAGTATCTTGTTAGATAATACCAGTAATAAATTTATTGTTGTAAATAATAGTTAATGATACATAACAACAATTATAATTCAGAGGAACTTACTGGGGGCTTAATTTCTATTTTTGGAGGTAGACTGTGATGGCCTTAGGAAAATAATGCTTGGCCTCCCATTAAGAGAAGCAATAGTGGGGAGTGTAGTTGACTGAAAGTCTATAGCTTATACTTCTTTGGATCCACCCTGATGTTCAGGCAGAGTCTGTGAAATGCACTTAATGTTCCCCATTACTCCACTACTCTGACATGCTCTTAGCAGCATGGGTGGGGCTTAATTAGATGTGGTCAATTTCTGTCTAACATGGGTCCCTTCTGATAGGCAATCTTTGCTTAGGGACTTTCTATCACCCTGACCACACTGCGGTCTGAAATTTCCCTTCCCAAACCTCACATTTCTTTCTCTTTTCTTAGGTGACAAACTTTTATCCTAATTTAAGGCCTTCACCACTGATTCTCATTCCTTCTCATTTTATCATCCATTGGCATTTACCACAATAAATGTGTTGCAAGTCTAATCAATTTCCTGGCATTTCCTTCTTAGGGGACTCTAAATAACAAAGAGGACTTACATTAAGTGGTTTGAAAAATTTGTGATAATCAAGACAGATTGGTTTTGTTGTAAAGATAAGCAAATAAGTCCATGGCACAAAATATAGAATTCAGAAACAGATCTTCAATTATACAGTCAATTGACTGACGATTAAATAACAGTAATTACAAAGAGAAAGGAGATGCTTTTAGGTTCTAGGCCTCACACATCATCTACATCTGCTCAGGATCTCAGAGCTTTAGCTGCTCTCAGGTTGCTGTGGGCTTAGTGTGTTCCTGGCTGTTGACCTAGAAATGAAGCCAGAGGATGTTAAAGGTGGTGGACTTCATGGAAACACTTTGTTTCTATTTCTGCTTGAAAGTCACTAACATTATAGAAGAGGGATTAAAATGGCATTAATTCACAGTGAAAAATAAAACAAAACAAGAGGGTAGAATACCAACTCTAAACTTTTGGAGAGTTAGACAAATGTAGACAAATGAGCAGTAACTGATTTGGCATTCTCATCACATCTGACACTGAAAACATCTGTTTTACACTATTGAATCTCTCATATGCTCAGAATTTTATGGTACCAGATATCTTTGAAGACATGAAGGTGGGAACAGAACAAATAGAATGGATGAAAGTCTGTTTAAATCATAATTAGATCTAGAGGTCTCTTTTATGTCCATATGGCTAGTTGGCTGCCTCCATTTAGACCCAATAAAAGACTAGAGGATCATTCCTTAAAGAAAGTAATCAGAGTCTCTAAATCAGGAGACTGTATGCACATGTGAGGGAGAGTTTACCACACTGACAGGAGGGCGATAAAGTAAAAGTTTCACCTCATAGATGTTAACACCATTGACCATCTTCCTCCACCCACTCAGAGAATGTTAAAAGCTAGGATTATATCCTTTGGAAAGATTGATTCTTCTCTGTTTAGTCAAATTAGTGTATGACAAAAGACCTGAGGGTATTACTGCTAAGAGCTCCTCCACTGAAATGGGACAGTATACAGTGAAACTCACATTTCATAAATACTAAGTGTCCACATGTAAATGCTGGTCAGTTTTTATAACCTCACTTCCAAATGTTAAGGCATGGGCAAAGACAACTTCTTTTTTTTTTTTTTGTGACAAAGTCTCAAGCTGTCACCCAGAGTAGAGTGCCATGGTGTCACAGCTCACAGCAACCTCAAACTCTTGGGCTTGAGTGAATCTCTTGCCTCAGCCTCCCAAGTAACTGGGACTACAGGCGCCTGCCACAATGCCCAGCTATTTTTTTTGTTGTTGTTGTTGTTGTAGTTGTCATTGTTGTTTTAGCTGACTGGGCTGGGTTCGAACCCACCAGCCTCGGTATATGTCGTATGGCGCCCTACCCACTGAGCTATGGGTGCCACCAGCAAAGACAACTTCTAATATAAAAGATGCTGTTTGACAATCATAAATAATTTGATGGAAAGAAGCAATTTAAAGGAAAGAAACCTCCAAGAAAACCTAAGAGGACAAACTATACTCCTGAACATTCGAAATAATAGCAAAAAGAAAACAAGCAAAGTCCGAAAAGAAAAAGTTGAGGTAGAGAGAATATAGCAAGGAATGAAAAGAGAAGAGTAAATAGAATAAGTAAAAAAAAAAAATCCAGGATTTCAGTTTCTGAATAATGTAGGTTCCATAAAGGGAACAGAGTATGAGGAGGACCTTAGGATTCATATCATTTAAAAAATATTTATCCAAAATTAATGGTCTTGAGCTTCCTGAATGGATTTAATTAATGCTCCTCTTAGTGTACAAAGGGGTCTTCAAAACATTCATGGAATATGTATATTGTGAAAAAAGTAGACATAGATTTGAATTTTTTGCAAAAAATAAACTCATACTAACTTATAATAACATGTCCGAATAGGATCTAGTTTGAGGCACTAATTATGATAAGGCATCAATTTGAAAAGAGCCTCTATCAGAACAATATGAATTCTGCTAAAGTAGAAGCAAGAAAAAACATCAAATTTATCGTGAAGCTTGGGTGGAAGAATGGTGAAATAATTGACATTCTATAAAAAGTTTATGGGAGAAATAATGTCCCTCAAGTCAGCAATTCACAAATGGATAACTCATTATAAGAAGAGATGGAATGGGCTTGGTGCCTGTGGCTCAATCGGCTAAGGCGCCAGCCACGTACACCTAAGGTGGCAGGTTCGAACCCCCAGCCCGGGCCCGCCAAAAAACAATGATGACTGCAACCAAAAAATGGCCAGGCGTTTTGGTGGGCACCTGTAGTCCCAGCTACTTGGGAGGCTGAGGCAGGACACTCGCTTGAGCCCAGGAGTTGGAGGTTGCTGTGAGCTGTGATGCCATGGCACTCTGCCCAGGGGGATAGCTTGAGGATCCGTCTCAAAAAAAAAAAAAAAAAAAGAAGAGATGGAATGAAGTTGAAAGTGAAGCCCGCAATGGCAGATCACCGCATCAATTTGCTAGAAAAAAAAAATTCATCTTGTTTGTGTCCTAATGGAAGAACACCAATGAGTAGCAGCAGAAAAAATAGCCAACATCATAGACATCTCTCTTGGTTCAGCATCCATAATTTGGACCGAAAACTTAAAAGTTGAGAAAACTATGCCCTTGATGAGTGTCTAAACCATTGAAGTTGTATCAGCTGCAGACAGATCTTTCAAAAGAACATTTAAAGTAGTGACATCAGGATCATAAAGCATTTCTTCAGAGAATTGTAACTTTTTACTATAAGTGCAATGCTGAAGACAAAGCACCATCAAAGCAATGGCTATGAAGACAGTGGAGAAAATTTAGATGGTGACAACTCATACAACATGTGTGTGTGGGCGAGACACTATTGGCATCTAATGTGCACAGCAGGGATGCTAATGCATCCTGTACTACACAGAACAGCATCACAACAAAAAAATGTTCCCATCACAAATTTCAAAAGTGTTGCGATTGAGAAAACTTGATTTACCTGAATGTGGATGAGGAACAGGGAGGATACTAACATCTATCAGGCTCTTTTCATGTGTCCTGCACATTGATAACACCTTCTGTGAATTAGCTCATGAGATTCCCACCACTTTATGAGATAGTTCTATTATGAATCTCAATTCATAGACATACATAGGGCTATGTAGATACAAATATACATATAGGAAGGTCAGGGAAGTTCTATCACTTGTCTACACTCTCAAGTTAGAAAGTTAAGAAGTGTGCATTTAAATTCAGTCTGATTTGAGGGCCCAGTACCACTCTCTCAACCACTTTCTGGCATCTCTTTATGAAGGTGAAGTCCACAGGCTTGAGTAGTGTTAAAGCTCTGATCTAATATTTCACTAATGCAGTCCCAGGAAAAGTAGTAGAAATGGCAAGTGACTGTGCCCCTGGACCTCCCTCTTGGAGAATGGTGTATAGACTCCAGGGGATGACAAGGGGGTGAGAAATGGGAGCCACCCACTATTCTGCATTGGGGATTAGAATTTCCTGAGGTGAAATTATGAACTGGGTGAGTCCCAAAGGATCCAATGTTAGGTCTGTAGCACAGGACATAAACACAGGCTCAGTCATATCTCCCCTCAGGGGATCATCAAACTTGGGAGGAAATAATAAAGCAGAAATAATGTTCTGTGCTTCTAATCGATTCTTACAGAACTGTGGTGCATGAATAGATTTTCATTTGAGTTAGCTGTTCAGCAGGTTCGTATAAGGTAGTTGTTTTGCCCCTTGCAATTGAAGAGAATCATATGTGAAAATTCTCTGATAGAAATCAGGGCAGAGTCCCTAGAGTACCTCTTCTAGCACACCAAAGGCTGCAGTCTGCTCTAAGGCTATTAGAGGAGGAGTCCTCATCAGAGACCTTGACCTTTCAGGACAGTGGGAGGAAGTGCCCTGAATGTCCAGCAGCAGTCAGGCCTCCAAGGTTAGGAAGGTGAGCCTTGAGTCACTCTTGATAATTTCCTTTCAAACACAAAACAATATAAATCAAGGGTTCTCAGGGGACAGAATTTAATTATTGCTCTTTCCAGCTATGATCCTTAATGAGGCCTAAGGAGGAGGGAGGGAAAGATGTGCAGAGAAACAGAGGTCTACCAGCATTCTCTCTGGACAGAGTCACAGCGTGGGTCTGGGGAAGGAGGAAGGGAAAATACTTGGAAATCACGATGAAAAGTCTTGCTTTTTAGATGCCTTCTTTAGTGTTTTCAGACAACCCTGAGATTTTAAATCACCAGATTCAGCTCCTTTTCTGGAGGCAGAGTGGGGATCCATTGTCAATGTCACCTCTACTCCTGTTCCTACAGATCACATCTGTGGAGTGGATGGCTGTGGAAAATGCCTCTTCAGTGACGGAGTTCATTCTTAGGGGATTAACAGATCAACCTGAGCTCCAATTGCCCCTGTTTTTTCTGTTCTTGGTGAACTACATGGTCACTGTGGTGGGAAACTGGAGCTTAATTAATCTAATTGGACTGAATTCTCACCTTCACACCCCCATGTACTTTTTCATCTTCAATCTGTCCTTCATTGATTTCTGTTATTCCTTTGTCTTTACCCCCAAAATGCTGATGAGCTTTATTTCAGACAGGAACATCATCTCCTATACTGGATGTATGACTCAGCTATTTTTCTTTTGCTTTTTTGTCCACTCCGAGTGCTACGTGCTGACTGCCATGGCCTATGATCGCTGTGTGGCCATCTGTAAGCCCCTGCTGTACATGATCACCATGTCCCCTCGGACCTGTTCTCTGCTGATGTTTGGCTCATACGTGATGGGGCTTGCTGGTGCCGTAGTGCACACAGGATGTATGATTAGACTCACCTTTTGTGATTCCAACATCATCAACCACTACATGTGTGACATCTTCCCCCTCCTCCAGCTCTCCTGCAGCAGCACCTATGTCAATGAGCTGGTGAGTTCTGTTGTTGTGGGCACAGTTGTTATGGTATCTAGCCTCATTATCATCATGTCTTATTCTTTGATTCTTTTCAATATCCTTCACATGCCCTCAGCTAAGGGTTGGTCCAAAGCCATCAGCACCTGTGGCTCCCACTTAATAACTGTTGTGCTCTTTTATGGATCTGGGCTGCTCACTCACGTTAAGCCATCATCTGGTGGGTCCCTGAGCCAGGGGAAATTTTTCTCAGTGTTTTACACCAATGTGATTCCCATGTTGAACCCTCTCATTTACAGCCTGAGGAACAAGGATGTCAAACTTGCTCTGAAGAAAACCCTGAGGAAAATTACAAATTGAGTATAGATTTGGTGCTGCTTTAGTGTCACTGTTGCTGTGACACTTTTCTCCTCTTCCATCTCCTCCTGCTCATGTTCCTCTTATTCTTTTCCTTTTCTTCATTGTTCTAAAGTTTTATTGGAAAGATTTCCACTTTAATATCCTTTTTTCCTCTCCATGCAATGTTACCCATCTGTTCTTGGACTTGGGAGGCATCTTGAACCACCATGACCCCAACCTGATCCTTAGTCTTCTCACCAGATGGAGATACTGAGCTTCTATCCTTTCCTATGTAAGTAAGGATTATGATTCCTACATTTTTTTCTCGTGTGAATGAGAATACAAGATAAGCCAGGGAGTTGGATGCTCTGTGACAACTTTTTTCTTTCTTGTTTTCTCTGAAATAATTACAGAGTCCTTTCTGGTTTTAAAGGTATTAGTATTATTTAATACTTCATTAATACCAAGAAGGGATAATGAAAATTGTGAGGACATGAGTAAATTTGTAAAGATTTCCAGAATATTTCACGCTCATTTTAGTAATGGTTCTTATTATGAATTTAGAGCCTCACATCTATAATGGAACCATACGCCTTATTGGACTGAGGTTCTCTTATCATGGATATTTGTGGATGGATGAGGCTCACCACTGCACTCACCATAATGACATTTGTCTACTTTTATTTTGTAGTAATAGAATTGACATTTTTACTGACTTGTACACATATATGTGTACATGATAGTGATTTAAAATTATACAGTAATATGTTTGGTGATTGAATAGTGTCACATGTAACGTCAAGATTCTTTGCCTAGCTGTGTAACAAAGATCCCATTTGGAAAGGAAGACCTAATACTTCCTTTAAAAATAAACAATAATATGTGTCATGAACCTTGTTTGATTGGGATTTATTTTGTCAATTCCTAAATTAGACGTCTCCCCTTTGTTTCATGAAAGAAAAAATTAAACATGAAAACTATGTTGTGTGCCAATTTTTTTCAAAGCCTATAAAATGTTAAGTCTCCTTGTCATGTTCTTCAGTTAAGGAAATGGTATTTGATTTGCTCAAGTCCACAAAGCTAATGATACAGACCCTGAATTTGAACCCGCTATCCATTTCATGAAGAAATGGAAGAAAAGAAAGGAGAATTGTGAAGGAATAAAGAAAAGTGGAGAGTTATTTCAGAATGGGCCTGGAGGTGGGGATTATTTGGGAATGATGCCCTCAGTCGGATACTTATAGTAGACAGATGATAGTCCATGTTTTCAGACCCAAATGGAAAAATGTTCATGTCTCTGCAAAAGTTTGAATTCATGGTGGGATAAACAGAGTAAACTACAAAGAAATCCTTCATATAGATATTTTTGTAATAGTGATCATTTTCTGAAATGGTGAGGCTGAAGAATTTAAATTAAGCCTTCTTTGTAAGACATGTCACAATTCCCAGAAAAGCTTAATGGGGCATAATATCTAATATGCTTGCTACAGTACAGGGTAAGATGCCTTCCAAAGAATATGTCATAGGCAGGAGAAATAGGTAATTATTGCTGTAAGTTTTATATTTATGCAAAGAGAATGCTATTTTTGAAAAGTTCTAAAACATTAGTATATAAAAATATCCTTAGATTGACTCGGCGCCTGTATCTCAGCAACTAGGGTGCCATCCACATACACTGGAGCTGGCGGGTTCAAATGCAGCCCAGGCCTGCCAAAGAACAATGACAACTATAACCAAAAAATAGCTAGGTGTTGTGGTGGGCGCAGGTTGTCCTAGCTACTTGGGAGGCTGAGCTGAGAGAATTGCTTAAACCCAAGAGTTGGAGGTTGCTGTGAGCTTTGACACCCAGGGTGACACCTTGAGACTTGGTCTCAAAAAAAAAAAAAAAAAAGAATACCCTTAGATGATGTTGCTGCCAGTTAAGTAATTTATTTCAATGTGATTACATGTATTGCTCCTACAGCAGTTAAATATTTGTATTTACTATAATATTTATCTCACAGTTTTAATATTGTTTTAAAATTTTATTCTTCAAGCAGAATCTGAATGTCTAGTCTTTGCCCTTATCCTTCTTATCCCTACATTCTTTTTTTTTTGTTGTTGTGGTTTTTTTTGGCTGGGGCTGGGTTTGAACCCACCATCTCTGGTATGTGGGGGGCTGGCACCCAACTCCTTTGAGCCACAGTTGCCACCCTTCCCTACATTCTTTATAGTACCTCATTAAAATTGTTTAGTTTGCATTTTGCTCTAAAGTATGTATTTTAGAAGTTCATATGCATTTATAAAGCTATAGAAAGAGATGTAGAATATTCATGTCTATAAACCCTTCTTACTTATCAAAAAGGTAAAATGTAAATTACAAGCATTGTGTGTACCTTGTGGTCTGAATACTACACAGGAGTAGCGAGCAATCCTTGTGGAGAATGAATCAGTATATAGATTTACTGAGATCTGTGAAGTCAAGAGGCTTATTTTTCAGGTAGAATTTCTTGTATTCACTGGCAAAAGTAACTAATTTAACTTTTTAATTAAGACCATCGTTATAAGACCTACAACTGAAATTATTTAAATCAAAGCCTATTCTTTCTTTTTTTTTTTTTTATTAAATCATAGCTGTGTACATTAATACAGTCATGGGGTACAGTGTGCTGTTTTTATATACAATTTGAAATATTTTCATCGAACTGGTTAACAAAGCCTTCATGTCATTTTCTTAGTTATTGTGTTAAGACATTTATATTCTACATTTAGAAAGATTCACATGTACCCTTATAAGATGAACCATAGGTGTGATCCCACCAATCACCCTCCCTCCACCCAGCCTCCCCCCTCTCCTCCCCTCTATTATTTCTAAAAGTTAATATACTGAGAAAATTAGATGCAAAGTAATTTAGGATGTACAAGCTTATTTCACAATTATTTTATGTTTAGAGGTTTTGTATGTGTCATCTTGTAAAGGTGTAGATTTTTTTTTTTGTTTTATTTTTTGCAGTTTTTGGCCAGGGCCAGGTTTGAACCCACCACCTCCAGTATATGGGGCCAGCACCCTACTCCTTTGAGCCACAGGTGCTGCCCAGGTGTAGATATCTTTGTATACATCTTTCTTATCCCTTTGTGGTATCATAGTTTCTCTGTACACACAAATGAACTGGAAAAAGTTTGTTTTACTCCAATCCCATATATACTTATGTTTAAAAAATGGCAAATCTTTTTTGTCACATAAAAGTTTAACTAAGTTATTTATAATTTGTTTTAAGTGGAAATATGGTTTAACTTTTAGAGAAGAAACCAAGTTGGAAATCTCAGAACCTCTGTATTTTAATGCTCATGGAGTGGTGCCTTCTTACCAAGCAAGTTCATTTCATCACCCAAAGGAACTGAAATGTTTTCAGGTCCTTGATTTGACACAGCACCGAGGCTGACTTACTAATGGAAAAGTTTTTAGGCACTTCTCTCCAAAGTTCTCTATTGTGAGTAAAGATTGGGGACAGAGTAGAGTATAAATGTCAAAACATTTATACATTTATAAAGTGAGGTGAAGGCTATGTTAACCAGTTTGATGTAAGCATTCAAAATTGTATATAAAATCAGCACATTGTACCCCATAAATGCAATAATGTACACAGTTATGATTTAATAAAAAATTGTTAAGAGGAAAGAAAGGAAATTTTATTTTATTTATTTATTTATTTTATTAAATCATAGCTGTGTACATTAATACTATCATGGGGTACAGTGTGCTGTTTCCGTACACAATTTGAAATACCTTCATTCAACTGGTTAACATAGCCTTCATGTCATTTTCTTAGTTATTGTGTTAAAACATTTATATTCTACATTTAGAGAGATTCACATGTACCCTTATAGGATGATCCCACTAATCACCTTCCCTCCACCCATCCTCCCCCCTCCCCTCCCTCTTCCCTTTCCCCCCCTTCTTGGGCTAAAATTGGGTTATAGCTTTCCTATGAAAGCTATAAATTAGTTTTATATTAGGGCTGAGTACATTGGATAATTTTTCTTCCATTCTTGAGATACTTTGCTAAGAATATTTTCCAGCTCCATCCATGTAAACACGAAGGATGTAAAGTCTCCATCTTTCTTTATGGCTGCATAGTATTCCATGGTGTACATATACCACAGTTTATTGATCCATTCATGGGTTGATGGGCACTTGGGCAGGAAATTTTAGAAAAAAAAAAGATTGGGGACAGAGCATAAGGCACAGCAAGTGGATTATAGGTTAAGCTATTGCTCCTAGGCTAGTTGGATTTGATCTGGTATAGCTGGAGTTTTAGTCTCTAGCAGATTGAAGCCTGGAAAGGGGCTCCTGGGAGGCCAGGGATAAGCAGGTCTGATGTGACAGACACTGTGGCTTTTGTGGGAACAAGAACAATGAGGACAAAATTACATTCAATGTTCCATTTTAAAAGTCCGTCTAAAGGGATGCTTCACTACGTGGACACCAGCCAGAGCTGTCACCCACAGAGGGGGACAAAGCCCACTGTGGGCAAGAGGCTCATAGAGCTACTGGTGGAGTCTTTGTTTCAGGAGCCCCAGGAGCACCATGCCCAGTGTCAGGTGATGCTAGGCTGTGGTCTAGCCTCTGACTCCCCAGATCAGTTACTTGTTCCCATTTCCAGCTGCTATGTCTTCCTAGCGCTGTGTCAGCTAGTGTGATTATTCTAAAAATGCACACATTTTCTGCAAGTTAGGGCATCTTCATTACTATGAAATATATGAAAAGAAAAAGTGAAATTGGCTCCAAATTGATTCAGTGTATAGAAAATCGTCAATAAATAAAAAGATCTCTTACTATTATTTGAATACGATTTTAGCTTTAAATATTTAGAATTTATAAAAACAACTTTAGATTTTGTTACTTACATTTATATTCAATATTTTTTGTTATTGTTGATTGTAAAAATTGGGGGACTATAATTATTAAGAAGTCTGGATCGGGTTCAGTGCCTGCAGCACAGTGGTTATGACTCCAGCCACATACACCAAGGGTGGTGGGTTCAAACCTGGCCCCAGCCAACTAAACAACTACAACAAAAAAATAGGCAGGTGTTGTGGTGGGTGCCTGGAGTCCCAGCTAGTTGGGAGGCTGAGGGAAGAGAATCGCTTAAGCCCAAGAGTTGGAGGTTGCTGTGAGCTGTGATGCCATAGCACTCTACTGAGGGCAACACAGTGAGACTCTGTCTCAAAAAAAAAAAAAAAAAAACAAACCTGGATCAGTAATTAGCTTCTCAAGTCACAAAACCTGATAGAAACAATTATGTTCCAGAAGCAAGTACAAATTTTCATTCAGCATTATGAGGATATTTTATTGGAAAATATTATCTATGAAATTCTGATTTAGTCATAAATCATGTCTTTTGAATTTTAAATAATTTTTCTTAGTATGGTAAAAATTGAAAATATTTGGCTCACACTCCTAGCACTCTGGGAGGCTGAAGCAGTTAAATCGCTTGAGCTCAGGGGTTTGAGACCAGCCTGAGCAAGACTGAGATCCTATCTGTGTAAAAATAGAAAAACTGAAGTAGGAGGATCACTTGAGTCCAGGAGTTTGAGGTTACTATGAGCTATGAGGACACCATGCTACTCTACCCAGGGTGACAGAGTAATCCTCTGTCTCAAAAAAAAAAGAACAAACAAACAAAAAAAGAAAATATTGGCCTTTCTTATTTGATCGTCAAACAT
>CAUYQV010069426.1:0-43286 GCA_963574575.1 Galagoides demidoff
GCTTGAGCCCAAGAGTTTGAGGTTGCTGTGAGCTGTGATGCCACAGCACTCTATTGAGGGCAACATAGTGAGACTCTGTCTCAAAAAAAAAAAAAAAAGTCCATGTTTACTAGAATTAGTGCCACGGAGTATTCCATCCCCGGCTGTGGAATTTTGTAAATCTCCCCCAGACATTGCTTCGTTTGCCAACTCTCTACATCAACAAATGCACGAGAATGAATGTATAGCCCCAAGAGAAATTACCGGCTTCTAGCTAAGCGAAAGGAAGTCGATTGGTCTTTATAAATGGAATCTATGAGACACATTTTCTTCTCATTTCTTCATCCCAGTTCTCTGTTATTATTCTGAACACTTCCACAGATAGCCTTGATGAGACTACGGACAATTCTGTGATACTTTTAAGGAGTTAAAAAGAAATCTGGTACTTTGATGGTCTGACTGTCCAAGTTCAATGAATATATAATGGCCTTTCAGAAAGACTTTTAGTTTTAATGTTTTCCTAACCTTTTTCCATGCCATTTCTTATGTTTTTATATAGCTAACTGCTTTAAAAGGAATGTTACCTTTGAAATTCACTCCAACTTAAAATATATATTATGATTTCAAGTAGTTTTTCTTTTCGCGGTCTTGTCATAAAGCCGTATGGACGGTGTCAGCTAAATTCCTTTTGAAGTTCAATTTATTTTAACAAATAAGAAATAAATATATTTTAAAAGTGGTAACTCAATGGTATAATTTTAGAAGACGGCACAGTACGAGGGAAGGTAAAACCTGCCACTTACCTTTCCGCTGATCTCAAGTGAAAAGTTAGTTTGCATCTGGGCCAGCGTCATTTTGTGGTAAAGAAGCATTGGATCATTTCGGTCTTCAGGTTTAGCTGTCGCCTATGAATTTAATTTCTGATCATTATTTTAGGACCAAGAAGTCTTCAGAAAAGTAAGAGAAAAAAATCTATAAAGCAGGTCCAGCCTCATTGGACTTCCATGTTTTATAATTAATTTTGTCATCTAAAAAAGTGAACTGTAAAAGTATATTCAGTAACAATTCCTGCCATTCGACTGCAGTGTTACATTTAAATTCTTCAAAAATCTTTCTGTGTTTTCACAACCGCCAAGCCCCATATGCAGCATTTGTGGTCTCTGGCTCACGGCCAGCTCAGTCGTATCTGTAGCTGTTTCATATTATAACTCTTTTGGACATAAGTCCTTTCCAATTTATATCTCAAATACTCTCTCCTCCCCCCCATCACTCAGTGTCCTATTTAAAATTCACCCGGGAGGGGGGGAAAGTACAACAGTTTTTACAAGAATGTATGGCAAGTAACACAGAAAATTCCCAGGACACAGCAAGTGAAGTTGCAAGTTATCCGAGAACGGCAACCACACCTATTTTTGAGACTGTCCTCCCACCCTTCGGAACAGTTTAATCCTCTACAAGTGACAGCATCCCTTCTTTTCCTCTGTTGAATTGAAAAAAGAAAAGAAAGAAAATTGTGACAGCGACTCCCCAACAAGTGGCTGAACGAAGTAAAGGTAATTTGAAGCAAGAAGACACAAAAGATGGTTTTAAAATGGGAGTGAGCTCTCAGTGCCTGGGGCTCCAGTTTCCCCTTTAGGTCACTCGTTTATTCTTTTATTGACAACAATTACTTATTGACCATCTCCTGCATGCATGGAATACTATGCTGGAAATTGTTCAGAGATACACAGGTGATGTCTTAACAAGAGATCATGCTAAGACCCCCCTGCTAATCTCAGAGTCCAGGAGAAGAGTGAAAATAGAGACATAGGATTCTGAGGTAAGATCGAACTGCTACAGAACTGAGGCGGTCAAAGCAGGACACGGTTTGGGAAGGTGCAGGTGGTAAAAACCCAGGGCAGGACTATTCTCTTCTAACAAATTCTGTTGCCAACATAGAATCACGTGGAACTCATCAAACGCCCTTCATCCAGCACTAGCTGCAAGCACGTTCTGGCTTTAACTGGAGAGTTCCAGTTTCATGCAGCCCCAGGAAAGCTAAAGTTGCCCTCCATAATTTTTACTCTTCTGAATTTTGATGAAGCCCAGCATACGGGGAGCTGGGAGTGCCAATTGTTCTCTGCAAGGAGAGAGAGCAAATCTGACCCTGGGCTCCGTTGATAACCTAGAACTCAGACTTCATTCACTTGAAACTTGCAGGGCCCGGGCAAAGGAGTATGAGGGAAGAAAGTGCCGACTCCGACTCCAAGGGCTCATCTAGAGCCAGAGGAAGTGCAAGGGTACACTTGCCAGATTTTGCTGTTAGGTCCACCTTGTGCTACACTCCCTTAGAGGTATAACAACCTGAATCTGACACATGACAATGTCAGGGCTAAAACTTCTCAGCAAAGGGATAGAGACCACCTTTGTGGTCTCTAATCGCTTTAAGCTTTAAAATAAAATAAAGTAAAACGGTGTATAGCAAAACTAAAATAGTTTTGCCTGTGTCCCGAGTCTCAAGCGCATCTAACGACAGCCTGACCGAGGAAGGTAAAATCCTGATGCAATCCACTTAAAATAGGCAATTTGGTGCTTAGTATTTGTCAATTTGACCCAGTTTACCTCAAAATTCTATAGTTTCAAAGGCACTCTTGAAGTCAACGATCTCTTACTGAGCTATGCGTTTTTATCAGCTGGTTAAAGAGTTTCACCTTTTACCCTTAAAACATGATCCAGACAGGAAAGGAAAAGAAGGTGGTTGAGATTATTCAGAGTATCAGAAAAAAATGTATTTTACATTGGCAATTTCCTTTTCCAACTCCATAACTCTATTCATTTCCAAAGTTATCTGGCTTTCATTGATGGGCAATCTCTCTTCCTGACGAATCAATTTGGCCACAGCAATCATAAAGTCCACATATGCTGTGCAAGCCTGCAAGAAATGAATAGCAGCAGGTATTAGAGAGCCTTCTAAACGTCCTGACAGTTTACCTTAAAATTTGTTTTCAATTCAACATTAATATTTGGGAATAGATAAAGCATAGCAAAGTGGAATCCTTTCCAAAATACTTAATGAAATGACCGGCTGATTCTTAGACGGTCAATGTTTCTTTGAATTAGAGCTTAGAGCTGAGCAATAAGGAATCTCTTTGAAAGTCCTAAGTAATTTGGTAACTTGAGACCAACTGGTTATAGCGATCTTACAATCTTCAGTTTTCAATCAAGGTATTTTGCTATAATAAGAATGCCAAACACTGGGTAAGTAATAACGCACAATTTTTTCTTAAATAGTAATACAATTTCTTACCGAATCTCTTTTTCTCAGGTTTTTTGTGTTCATCTATATCCCAATTATTTTTCAATTATCATAAAGAGATGACTACAAACTCATGTAATATAATCAGGACACCTTTAAAGCTGTCTCCTCAGGCCAAGCAGTATTTTTTTAATGAGGCTACTGTGTTCCTAAGAACTCCAACACTCACCTGTGGGTTTTAGTTAATTGTATAATCAGCCCCTGTTACTGGGAAATTTCATTTCACTGTAAGATACCATAAATTTAGGTATCAGCTTTATTCCAAGAACTCAAATTCATTATATTTTATCTTCACATACATTTGAATTGGCAAAACTGTTACATTACTGACCTTTTACAGTCTACATAAATAATTTATAAAGTTTAGAGTGAACACGAGGACACTGAATCTCACTTTTGCTAGGTCTCATTTCATTGCTTTTTATTTGCCATTATTATCTGTCAGCAATTAAAATAAATTACGATTCCACAATCATTTAGAATTTACCCCAAATTCTGACCCCAGCTTTACTACTGGTAAAGGAGGCAGTTGTGATGAGGGAAAAGGTGATCTTCTATGCTTCTAAGACTTATTTATAGGTTACATACACAGAAAAGCTATAGGGTTCTGAAGATTTTTACAGCTTTACAAATGTTTATCCCTACTAATCAATTATAAGTGAACAGGACACCCTTGTATCCACTGTGAGTGCAAAGGCACCTCTAGTTTTACACGGACTCCATATTCACAGATAAAGTTGATACAGAAATGAAATATCTTATTCAGCAAGAACCTGAAAAAATGTATCAAGTTATTATCAATCTGAAAGTCTGGAGGTTTCCATACTGGCATTCCATGGCCTTTATTAAACGCTAAGTAAACATTTCCTTGGAGAGAAGGGCTCTCTCTTTCCATGGAAACTGCAATGTTGGGGCTATCTCGCTAGCATTTCTATCCATGGATTTGGTACCCAAGGGAGCAAATACTTTTTTGGCTGTGTATCTGCATTAAAAACCTAATCACTTCTTTTAAGTGAAGCATCCCAGGAATGGAAAGACAAACATCACGTGTGTCTAATATGATGCTGGAACTAGTAAATTAACACCTACACACTAACATAAGAGAAAAAGTGGATGAAGTTCAAGTGGGGAGGATGAGGGGAGAGGATGGGGTTGGGTAGATTCCCACGCAGTGGGTACAATGCCCAGGTCTACGCCCTGAGTGTGGGATACACCCAGAAATCAGACTTTAAAGTTACAAATGCAAACAATGGAATCTACCTGTTTGTATCTCCACATTAGTCTGAAATAGAAAATAACTAAAAAAAGGTGAATAAAGAACCCCCCCCCCAAAAAAAAATCTAACCATGAAGGTAACAGGAATAAAAAGATGATTTCATATATATTCTTGCTAACATCATTCTTTTTGTATTAAAAGGTAATCAGAATTTTTGTTTCACTTTGAAGGAAACAAATACATCTGAGTTTGTACCTCATGGGACCAACTGCTGCAAATAATATACACATGTGGTGTTTTAGATTAATTGTACTTCAAAGCATATCAATCCATTTGTCTTTAGTAAGGAATTACTACTGACTATAAAGGAGATGGTGATTTGAATTTTTCAATATCAATCTACTAAGATTTGTCTTTATATATGGGATGTTTTTTGTTAATGAGGTAAGAAAACAATGACGAGAATCCTGTTGTGCACTTTCTCCGTTCTGCAAACTGGTTCTACTCCAGTATCGTCATCTCTACAGACTTTGGAAATTTAACACAAGGCAAGCGCAAGAACTTCGAAGGATGCTTCCAGCCTGCCCTGCTGAACTGAGGACGTTTCTCAGGAAACTGGAAGCACATTGTGTCAGGAGTCTCTGGGATGTCTGGATATTAACACAGCTACCTGGAATGTCCTACGTTTAATGAGGTCCATTAACATGACTGGTGAAAATGTGTGTCTTGGTATCGTGATTCTTTTTCTGGCTTCCAAATTTATCTAATAGTTGTCAGAACAAGCTTATTGCTGACGTTAAATCCCATTTACAAGATGTGATTGTAAATGTCAGGTTTCAGGTTTCACGTTTCATGCATAAGATACTTCTAGATATGGAAAATGCCAAATAATTATAATTGTCTCGATTTGGGGAGAAAGTAACCAAATACATATTTAATGTTTAAATCATAGATTGGTGAGGATAATTTTTTTTACATTGAAATTTGATTTTGTGTGTGTGTTTGACTGAGAGCAATTATTGCTAGTTATCAGGACACAGGCTAGAGTCAGCTATCATTTTTGACAGTCATTAGGCAGTTTCTTTGTAGCCGTGAGACAGCCTATCACAATGATCCTTTATTTGAAGAAGAAAGCACCAAAACATCCATGCAGCTCTTTCTTTAAAAAATAAAAAATTATATATATAATATATAAAACAAACATAAAATTAATATAAGATCATATTTTATAATATATAAAAAGCAAACAAAAATTGTATATATTATATATGTGTGTGTGTATCAGCACATACTATAGTTTCAAAGGGGACAATCATTTTTCAATGGTTAGGTAAAATCCATATAGTAGCAGTTTTGTGAGTTTTTAAATCACACACCATCAATGAGTTGATATTTGCTAACACCCAACACCATTTATAAATTGGCCTCATAGAAGTGGGGCTTCTTCTGCCTGGGAAAGAACTGATGTTTGTTAGATTTGCCAGAGAGGAAGAGAGCAAGGCCGCTTGATGGTTATCTTTCAAACTTTAATATCATTCTTGATGAATGACAGAAAGACCCAAGGAGGAACAGACAGCTCTTTGGTCAGCTTGGCTGGTGTCTGGATTGTTTAGTGGACCAACTATCCAAAAGATTCTGTTTGAGACACTTAGCTCTTACCAATTTTCTGTCTTTCCCTTCCTGGTAAGAAAACTCACACCATATGGAGGATGAAGTGATTGGGATTTCATAGGACTGTGCTATTCTTGGCCACTGATGTCCGGGGACATTTAACAGTGTTACACAGGAAGTGTGCTGGGGTGTCCACTGGGGGTCTATGCAGGAAAGTTATGTTTCCTATTGAGAAGGCTGGCAAACTTTTGGCAGCATGACAAGGAGGGTGCAGCTGCCAGCACAGAGAGACTCAGTTCCCTCGGAGGGACTGGAAGCTTACAGTCACAGCCTTTCCTGGGTTCTGGAAGTGAGAAAAAGCCTCAACCCAAACAGTGTAGCAAGAACATAGGCCCAAGAGGATCCACCTTGGAGCAGCATGGGGACTGGCTGAAGCTTTCCTCGGGTTATTAAAGAGAAACTGGAGGTACGTACAACAATTTATTGTACAACTTCTAAGGTTTATTTTACATGTTTGGGAAGCTGCACTCAGTTCTTTTTATAAACTGGGTTCAACTGATCTCAAATAATTCTCTTGTCATAATTCTCTAAGTCCCAAGTAAAAAAAGCCTCTTTATGTTTTGTTAAATACGGATACCTAGACTGGGTGAAATATTTTCACTGTTAGTCACTGGGTACCCAGAAAGGACAAAATGAGGTCAGCAGTTTCCCTTGCAGGTGTATTGCCAAGTCAAAACTGTGTTATACGGCAAGGTCAGCTTGTGACCATGTGACCACCCTAGCACATACGGGCTGAACATTTTTTTCTCTTGGAAAGACCAGAACACTAAATAGAATCATTAAAAGTCAAGGGGCAAGATTTTTTCTTGTCTTCATTACTACTCAATACAGATTCCTTAACAAGAAATCTACAGTCCATCTGTACCCTGAGGCTAAAATACTCGGCCTATTGTCTTCATTATAGGAACATGGAGGTCGCCATATGATGGCAGTAGGCAATTTTTTTTTTTTTTTATGAATAGGGTCCAATACATTTAAAAGATGGCAGTGAAAGGATACTTTGAAATTGCACTCCTGAAATTAGCAATACTCTTATTTCTTTTCTTCTGTCCACGGGATGAAATCATATCAAAGGCATTTGTACCCTTCCAGATGTCAGCATGGTTTATTTTATATTTTGGGAACCCAAATTAGGATTCAAAGACACTTAAGCAATTCTCCATAAATCTCATTGTACGTGAGGTTTATATGTCACTGGGCCCAGAAAAAGTGGTAGCCTTCTGCCATGACATTTGGGAAGTTCTATTTAAATCTCCTGGGAAGGGAAGCTTTACACAACAGGATGTCACACAGATAAATCCAAACCAGTATAACATTCCAAATTTTTAACATGTAGATTTTTTTCCAGTATTAACTCAAATGTCTATATGGCCTTCCGATTCATATTTGGCCTGCATAACACTGAATTATCAGTTTTAGATTATAAACTTCAGGAAAAATATAGTGTTTATTTTTGGTTGCCAGCTTGTTGCATGCACAGGAGCTGACTTAGTTAATACTTTTAAATGAGATTTGCTCTCCGTTTTTTTTTGTAGAAATAGAACCTTCTATAAGCAAGGCTCTATTGAGAACAGAACCATAGTAGGGTGGGCTGTAGTAGCTATGTCTCTTTATCTTCTCATAACAAACCCGCTATTCTGTTTCTTCTTTATGGAACTAGATGGGTAGGTACTACCAGCTAGCTAATTGGAGAGCCCAGTTCCCAGAACACAGTGATTGGTCAAGAGAAAAGTAGGTGCTTCATGCAGGGCCAATTAGAACCATTTTCCAAGACACTGGAAGAGTTGGAGTTTCTTTTTTCTGGGTGAAGCTGCCAGGGGTCACCTGGGCTACCACAGTGGAGACAGCCCGCTGGAGCAGAAGTCAAGACAGAAGAAAGAAGAACCATCAACAGGGGAAAAGAAGAGGTAAAACAATGTGGTCACACTCCTGGAACCAACTCGCGCCTAGCCATTTAGGTGAGACGCGCCTAGCCATTTAGGTGAGCCACACAAGCCACCAAACATGCTTTTTAAAGTTGTAACTTAATCACATCAGGTCTCTGTTGCTTACATTTAATGTTTCTAACTGAGACATGAATTTTCTGTGACTCTGAGTACATCATTTTATTTTCTTGGGTCTCCATCTCCTAATTTGTAAAGTGAGACGCTGGACGAAATTATCTCCTAAAGAGCCATTCAGCTCATAAAGTTTGTGCATGAGTAACCTTAATTATTGAAGAAAACATATAATTTGGTTATGTGAAAAAGACAAGAATGTATCCCTTTCAGTTTTGATTGCCACAGGATACATTCCCTTTTTAATTGAAAGTACAGAAGGTAAAAAGGAAGTTTAGAATCACAAGGGCAATACAACACGCATATCTCAAAATATAACATTTTAAACTGTGAGAATAAAAGCACATTTGAAAAGCAGAAAGGCCTTTGAACAAGGCAAAACAAATGGGTTTTGTCTTTAATCAAGGGAGTGAAATATAGTTCTTTAAAAATCTGTTATCTATTTTCATTACTTAGTGACTTAATGATACAGGGCATTTTATTATTTTGAATCCCATACAAATATTACAACACAAAATTCCATTCTGAGAATATAAAAAGCTAAAAAGGGCTACTATAAAGTGAAATGGCCTCTCTTCGTAATTATAGGGCCTGTTTTCAAAATTCATGAGAAGGGTGGTTGTAGAACTATGGATGATGATTCCCCTGGATGAGCTGGGTACCCCTGAAGGAGGGCTCAAAAAGCACCTGGGAAAAGGGCCTTAGTTTATGATCTGATTGAGGGGATCTTTAATGAGTTCTTTTCACTGAAGGAAGAGGCATGACCTTCCCTAATCCCCAGCCCCTGAGGCATAGCTGCAATACTTAGACTCCATACTGAAGTTTAAAAATTATTGGCTAAAGGACAGGCTTCTATGGTCAAAGACAGACCATCATTTTTAGCAGAAAATGTTGGTGACCCTATGCCAATCCTCAAATCTTCTCTTAGTTATTTTCAATAAACATGGAATGCAAAGGTATGGGGGGGCACTGAATGTATGGATATACGTTCAGACAAATTGAGCATAGCAAAGAAATAATTGGGGACTTAAAAGGGGAGGAGGAATATATGGTTTGTAAGATGCTCCAGAAATGTATGTTAGTACTGCTGATGCTCTAGAGCTCATACCTTCTTGAGAATTGAGGTGGGGAAACAGGAAGGACCTCCAAGAGATTGGGTTCCTCCTTGTCTTCCCCTCTTACCTGACATCTCCTCCCTCACCCATTCATCCACTGATTCAGCAATATTTATTTGATCATTACTAAGGGCCAGAAACTAAGCGAGGCACCAGGGAAAGAACAAGGGCAGCATTGTTTCCATTTAGTTTACAGGGTTACTTTTTAAGGAAAAAAGTGACATTAACAAAAAAGTATAGAGAAACAGTGCCAGGAAAACTACTGTAATATCGGTATCTTCAGCTAGTCTAAAGTTTTAGACAAAGCTTTCATGAGAAACTGACATACAAGCTCAGAATTAAAAGATAAGAAGAAAAGAAAAAGGGTGAGCAGGTGGCATATGTTGGGGGCCACACTCCAGACAAAAGGAACAACATATAAAAAGCTGTAAAGTGAGAAAAATCAATGAAGGCCACTGATACAATGGTATTAAGACTTTTCCCAGGTTTATAACTTTTCTACTAGATGCTGTATTGTTACCCTATCTCTTCTCACTGTTTTGTTTTTTCAAGAAAATACTTCAGGGGGTTGACTTTGTTTAGAGATGGCAAGGTAGAGAAAAACTGGAATTAACTTTTATTTGATAGCTGGCTGGGTACGCAAAGGAAACTGAGGGAGGGATTGTAGTTGGCAGTGATTGAGACAGAGCAGCAAATAACTGAGGAAATGAGAAGACTGGAATTTTTTTTTGTAACTACATGCAACTCCTCCCTCCAAAATAATGGATTTAAAAAGAAAGGAATACTGAAATAATTATCCATTTCAGGGGTGACAACTAGACATCTCACGTGCCAACTCCCTTCCTCTGGAAGGAGGTTGCTTGGAGCTGACTGGAGGAGGATTCTGAGACCTGAGGTTAGCGGGAAGGAGTGCTGTGACCACATGGCCAACAGGAACAAGGCAGCAAGCATGTGCGCTGGCTGGTCTGATCCAGATCAGCAGAGGGCTCTGATATGAGCTGAGGATAAATAACGTCTAGGCTGGAAGTGCCAGTGGCTGTGAGTTTTCTCTACCATTTGCTCACTTAAAGAACTCTACTGATATAAAGTACTACTCTATTAAGTGGGAAGGAGGAAGAGACAGGGACAAAATTCTAGTGCTGGGTGTCCCAGGGCAAACTTCTGAGCCTTGGATTTTTCACCTACAAAACATCCTAAAAATAATAATATATTAGAATATTACTGATTCTAGATTTGATCATCACTGGGTTATTTGACTACAAATACAACATTTCCTAGATCAGTGGATAGAAACCACGGCAGAGACTAGTCAACGTCTTTGGTACACGTGCTCTACTCCTTTTTTAATGGTAAAACTTTCCCCAGCGCCAATGGGGCTGTGACAGGCACACGCATGGCCCCCCTGCTGGGACGACATGTCCCACTCCCCTTCACTCAGCTGTGGCCACAACATTCTTGCCAGTGAAACGTATGCAACTTCTGCATCCCTTACATCAAAGGAAACTATTTTTCCCACTACTTTCCCACTTTTTTTTTTCCTATGGCCTAATACGTGAACAGGGCACTGATGAACCAACTTTGACTAAATAGATGAATGTAAATAACAAAGGGGGTGATATTAGAGCAACAAATGAAAGAAGGCTGGGTCCCAGACGTTCCCATGAGCACAGCTTCCTACCTCACCTGGATTGTCTACTTAGTTCTGGACTGGAATGGGAGACAGAAATAAACTTCTCTCTTATTTGAGCTACTATAATTTGGGGGTGTCTTTAGTGCTACAGCTTAGCCAAGACCTAAATAATATGTACACACAAGAGTCCACCAGGAAGTCACTATAAATCTATAAATCAATAAATCGTTTAGATGAGGATCAGTTCAAACCTGAACAAATGAATATATATGTATATATATTCACTTAATATAAATATATATACATATATGTATATATTCATTTATACATATACATATATACACACACACAAACACACACATATAAATAGTATATAAAGTGAGCAACCCCACGACCCCAGCTAACTGCTACTATATAAGAATGGAAGGCCAGGTTTTCAAATTTTACTAATTTATTAAGGAATATGGGTTCTCAAATGCAATCTTCAAATTTTGTAAAATCCTGGCAACTAATTCAAAATTAAAAAGAAAAACTGCAGGTTAAACGAAAATGCTTCTCTATAGGATTGAAGCTAAAGACTGCCAGTGTGTGACCCATCCTCGATCACAGGATTGCATGAACATAAAATGCACAATATACCATCATCTTCATAATGCTTTTTTTTGAAACAAAAGAAGCAGCTTTACCACCTTAAATGTACACACTGACTGCCAGATATACCTTGGTGTGGGAAATATGCACAAATATTATCCTAGGATTAGAAAAATTTGATATAAGGATGACATCCCAAATATGAAAAGCAACACAGTTGGTGATGATGAAAATATAAGATAATGAGCCAAAATTCCTCTTTCAAATCTGTAACAGGAAGCAGCTGGACGGTTCTTAAAGCCAATAGCTGTGCCCTACCGTACAGTAACCAGCTTGTACTGAACTTGAATATCCCATGCCCACTTGATTATCTGGGCTATTACGTGTGGTCTCTGATAATATTTAATATGTCTTTTTCTTCATTGCAGTGTTATGTAGTCACTCAAAAAGAAACTTTATAGCTTGGTTATCTGACCCTCCAAACCTCATGCTGAAATCAGACGGGTGGGGGGCCTACAGGGCAGTGTTGGGGTTATGGAGGCGGAACCTCATGAATGACCTGGTGTCCTCCCTGTGGTAGTGAGCGAGTCCTCTCTTGGCTAGTTCTCCTGAGAGCTGGTTATTACAAAAGAGCTTGGCATCCATCCTTCCTTCCTCTCTAGTCCTGTGATCTTTGCACAGCTGGCTCCCTTTCACCATCCACCATGAGGAGAGGCAACCTGAGGCCGTCCCCAGATGCAGATACTGGAGCCAGATTTCTTGGACAGCCGGCCGAGCCTGCATGCACCTCTTTTCCTTATTAATTACTCAGCCTTGGGTATTCCTTTATGGCAATGACAATGGACTAAGACAGATACAGTGAATTTATTCCACGTTATTGGACTGTAATAAATCAAAATAAATGCTAATTATAAAACACATTTAGCTGATCATTTTAACTCAGGAGTAATGCAGTCACACCAGCACACTGTGATTCACTAGGATTGCCACACGGAAACCTGACTGACTTCTGATGCACAAAATTATTGTAAGAGAAAACTTTTGTGGGACTAACAACTTCTCCCCAATATCTAATCGTGCATAACATTACTAGTTTTGTCTCTGGTTATTTCTTACTTCAGTTTGAAGCACTTGTGAATGTCAGCCTTGAGGAGAAGTTTGTAAGACAATAAGAAAGAATTCCAGTATATCCAAATGTGCAATATGAGATGGGGGTCAATGAGATGTCCACTGGCTGACCACTGGTAGGGTCAGAAGGTAGCTGCAAAGGTTGTCTGAGCCCAATGCTCCTACCTGCACAGTCATCTAACAGCCAAATCCGAATGTTCCAGAAGGATGCTGGACACACTATGTCTCTAACTGGCCTCCTCCCGGGTCCCCATTATCCTAGATCATGATAAATCTGTTTATTTTTTAAAATGATCCAATTTCAGGTGGATTAAAGCATTTAAAGTTAACTTTTAAAAATGGGTCCTATGATTTCTATCTTCATACAAATAAAAAATGATAAGTTTTCTTATTTTTTAAAAATACCTTAATTCATTCTATACAGAATATTCATTGTATCAAAGGTAGCTCATTCTTAGGTGTGACTTCTCAGTGTCTATCCTGAGTGAATAACATAAGAGGTTAAGTTTAAATTTGGCTGCAGTCTTAAGGTTTACACCAGATGATCCTACGATTTGGTCTTATCTATTTCTTTTCTTTTCTTCTTTTTTTTTTTTTTTTTAATTACCTCAGTGTAAATCCCTGTGCATTCGTAGTAGTCTCTGGAAGGGAGGCCAAGCCGAGGTTGGTCAAACTATAAAAAAAAAAATACATAAAAGAAAATAAATCATTCAGCTGATATAGAACAGGGTGAAAAAATGCAAGCCTGCCTATCTGTGTATGCACAGGATGGATTCTGGTCTTGCTGTTTGTAAGGGTAACGATCAGACACTGAGTAAATACATAACTAGGAAATGGTTTCACACTATCTGTAAGAGGGAAACTGACCAGCGGTAGATAATCTGGAGTGCTGTGCTGCAGGTATATAAGGGAAACTGGAGACAACAAACGAAAAATGTAGGATTCTTAATGCAGAGCAGAAGGTGCAGATAAACAGAACCATGATACGCTCTAGGACCAGGAGTTTCTAAATCACACCTATGTACAGGGCTTCCAGCCTTCTCTGATTCTACTGCACTACTTTAGGAAACATTCCTGTCCACTTCCACCTTTAACTGGGCTCCACTCTCATGGGTGGAAGTGGTTCCTTCAAGTTTATTTGGATTGCTGTGGGGAGAGAGTGGAAAACACCTCTGGTAACTCTAGACCTTTTCAGCTGGTAAACTCTCACCAGAAACTTTTTAATACCCTCTACCACTGGGATGTGGCAGAGGCTCCTCCTTGGTTCTCCCCAAAGCACCTCTGCTCAGAATGTCAGCCCAGCCAGACAACAGCAGAAGAAAGTCAGGTCTGCTCTAGTGCGTCTGGTCCAGCTTCCATCCCCGGGTGAGAGCTACCTGGGCATGCTCAGAACATGGTGAGATTCAGCACACAGTGACATGAGTGTGGGGACAAACCAGAGGGTTTACGGGTACTTGTGGGTTAAAGTGAGAATCCTAGCAGCCGTGAAGAGCTTATGCCAATAAAAAGAAAAATAACCCAAAGAACTGGCATAGAAATAGCCAGAAGGCATCTCCAGATGAAGGGCCCCGATTTTGCCTCACCCTCCTGATTTTCAAGGTGATCATGCAGGAGGGCTGGCATTCGGCCCAGGGAAAGAATTTTGCAAGGGAGAAAGGAGCTCACTGCAAGAGGGAATTAATTTTTCTAGATCTGTGCAATCTGACCTTGGTGTTTCGATGGGGATTGCATTGAGCCTGTAACTCACTGGGTAGTATGTACACTTGAACAGCGCTGATTTTACCGATCCATGAACAAGGCGTGTTTTCCATTTGTTTGTGTCCTCTGCCAATTTCTCCCTCAGTGTTTTGTAGTTTTCCTTGTAGACATCGCTCACCTCTTTGGTTAAGTTTATTTGTAGGTATTTTATTTTCTCTGTAGCTATTGGGAATGGTATGGAGTCTCTGATTTGACCCTCAACTTGACTGTTATTCGGATATAGAAAAGCTATTGATTTATTCACAGACATTTTGAAATCTGAGACTACACTGAATTTATTTATCAATTCCAGGGGTCTCTTAGTGGGGTCGTTGGGGTTCTCCAGATACAGGATCAGGTTGCCAGTGAAAAACAATAGAGAGTTGGGTTTAATCCCTTTTATGATTTTGATAAAAAATGACCATAAAGATTTATGCAGTAGTGACAAGGGCATGATTCTGTAACATACAACTTTTGCTCTAATTTCCTTTCTAGGAGAACCAATAAAAAGTCTATAAAATTTTAGTCCACTCCAAACATACTCATTAATCTAGACTTAGGTGACACCTATATAAGTGACTCACATTTTAAAATATCAAGTAAAGCTGTCTAAAAACAATGGCATTTTATTTACCTTGATTGAAAAAACAGTACGAATATTCTTAATAAGAACCAAAATTACCTCCAAATTTCTTTTTTATGTTCTTTTTAAAAACAACTAGGAATTTTTGCATTACTTATATCAATGAAAGCATGCTGTTTTCATTAAATACATGAAGGAAATAGGTGCTTTTCCTGAATAGATTCTGCTATTATTTATTTTATAAAAGAAGGAATATTTAAAACAGAAGTAAGGAAAGGGAGAGCTGAATAGCGAAAACACAATATTAAGAAAGCACTTGCAAAATTGAGAATCCAGGTATCAGAGAAGGGACAGAGTGTGAATATATCACCACTTTCTTAATCCAATTCAAATAGAAACATGCCTTATCTCTGAATATCAGTAACAATAAGACGTGTAGAAGTTTTGGTATACTTCAAAGATAACTTTGGCTGTCTGCCACACAAACTTACATGAATTATATGGTCCATGGACTTCTTATCGTCAGTGCCAACAAAAAAATTAATAAGGACTTTTTTCCCATATTTAGAATTCAGTTGTGCAATAGATTTCTCCGCTGTCCAAGAAGGACCTAAAGCAATGAAATATATCTTTAGGAACTTTAGTTCATTAATGATACGATCATGTGACACCGATTTTAAGTGAAAGGTAATTTAAAAAAAAAGAAAAAGAATGGTCTCACCGTATGTTTGCTCCCAATTATCTGTGGCTACAGGCCACCCATATATATCTGGTAACAGTCTGAGGAGAGGTGTCCCGCCTCTGCCATCGATAGCAGCTTTTGAAAACAAGGAGAATAAATTCAACATGCAGCCTGCACATATTTTGACACCAATACATGCACAGTCCTAATGAAATCGAATGAGCTGCACTTACATTCGTTTACACAAGACCTGTACAATGTTTTTGCTTTCTGCACTGCTACGATATCTTCAGTTTTGGGCTCCTGAAGGACATCTGAAATAGGACATTCAACACAATGTGTCACATCATCGCTCATTTGATGCTGTAATTCACATTTGCAACTGAGGTGCGGTTTTCTCGAAGCGCGTTCATCCCTTTCCCATTCCAAGACCTTAGAAAGCTGGGTGTTAGTTTCATTAGACAACTTAGAGCAGTCTTTCTGACTACATCATCTTTTTTTTTTAATCAAGTGATGTGTACTTCTCTGCCACAGATAGTAGTTACTTTTCTTGAACTTGAGGTGAAAAAGAAAACAAAAAATAAAACAGAGGAATCTGGAATGTAATGTGGACAGTCCTTTCGATAGCTGGAAAATAATTATCTTTGTGCCATTGTTCTGTTCATGCTCCAGATGAATTCAATGAATTGGGCTACTTGTTTGGATGTTAAAGAAAAATAGCAGAGAATTGTTTTGCTACAACGTAACTTCTCGAGTAGGACAGACAGAGGATGGAGTATATAGGGACCCATCCAGACTTTCTCTACTTCCCTGGTTGCGTCTTACAATAATACACCTATGCTGAGAAGGGAAATCTCAGTAAGAAAGTGATTTTAACATAGGGCTGGGGAGAGAGGCTATAGAACTAACTCTTTAGTGGCAATCTATTTTTTTTCCACCATAAATGACATAAAACTCCCATCTCTAAGGGCGAGTAGAGCTTTGATTCCTATGAACTAAAGCAGGAATGCTAGAGATGTCAACATACCCATTTCAGCATTTACACCCCGTGGATGGTTCAATGGTGGTCCACACATCTAGAGGGATTACCAACTTTAATCCGTTGCAACGTTCCTCATAATGCCTAACAGTTCTATCTATCTTTAAAAAATAGATATATTAAGTGAGAAATCTTTGATGCACAGACACAATCTCCACCAACCTTTCAAAACGACTTCTAGTTCATCTCTTAAAATGTCAAAATTACTGTAACGGGAACTGGTCTCGGGAATGACGTTGTGCTTCAACCAGCCTCCACAGGCATATTTGAAAAAGTCTGTACAAGGCTCAACAGTGGCATCCATGTTCTGAATCAGTCGAGCAGCTGAAAGACAGGGAAAGAACTAGATAAAAACGAAGGGTATATTTCTTAGTTTGGAAGAAAGAAAAGAGGCCTGTTGATCATGTTGACTAGACAGATGTTCTTTTTTCTTTCTTATATAAATGTCAATTCAGGTGGAATGATGGACATTGTCTTGGCATAGATCTCTTTTCTTTCATTATAGTCTATTATTATTTATTTATTTAATTTTTTGAGACAGAGTTTCAAGTTGTCGCCCTGGGTAGAGTGCCATGGTGTCACAGCGCCCAGGAACCTCAAACTCTTAGGCTTAAGTGATTCTCTTGCCTCAGCCTCCCAAGTAGCTGGGACTACAGGTGCCCACCACAATGCCCAGCTGTTTTGTGGTTGTAGTTGTCATTGTTGTTTGGCAGGCCTGGGCTGGATTTGAACCCACCAGCTCCAGTGTATGTGGCTGGCACCCTAGCCGCTGAGTTACAGGTGCCGAGCCATATAGTCGGTTATTTTTATTTTGGAGCTGTCTGGGTCCTCCCACCCTGCATCTCACAGCTTCCGTCCTTCCTGGCCCTCCAATATCTGAATTTCTTGCTAGCTCCTGTCTCAGAATAACAAAGATTACAGGTCTACTGTGCCTTGGTCGTCCTGGGCCTGGGGTGGACATGTCATTCTTCGCTCTGACTACTTGAGTGGTCAACTCTGCTCTTCAAGGTACTGCGAGTTTTGAATGTCTCTGAGCCTTCAAGAGATGGAAGCTCGTTAATGGATTTTTACCATTTTAGTAACAATCTGAAGGCACAGTTATTATTTCTCGGACCTTGCTTACAAAATTTTTGCAATTCAAATTTGTTTTCTAATCTGCATTGGCTTATGTAGAGTCTGTCATTATAAAATTGGCTGTAAGCTTGTTAGTTTTTCTCAGGTCCCCTCTTTCATCTTTGAGGACCATGAGGAAAATGCAAATCAACCAACACTGAGTGTTTGCAATGGGCACTGCTGCCTGCTGCAATTGATAGAACAGTGTATGAAGTGGGATTTGTCACTACCAAAGAGGTGAAGGCAGCCCAATGCCTGCAACGTCCACACTTGCAACAGAAAACACCCTGCTACCACCTGCCCCGATTTCTCTCGCCTACGGATTGAACTGTTTTGCAATGAAAACAAAAGCGCAATTGAGAATTCATGGGTATCAAAAGCATATAAGCTTTCAAATGAGCTTTTGAAAATACTGCACTTCATGAATTAATTAATGCATCATTAAAGACTTCAAACACTTGCTATGCCGTGTGGATTTTTCCAACGTGGTGCAGTAATCTGCTTCCCAGCTGAGCCTCAAGCCCACTGCTAACCTCCTCATGGGCACATGTGCTTCTCTCCAGCTCTTTACTCCTCCACCTGGGAGCTGCCTCCAGACCATTCCTCCCTCTCGACTTTGACGCTTTGGGATACAGCACAACTGTTCTCCCAGCCTCCTGGGTTTGACGATGCGGGTGTGCGGGTGGGACTCTGTCTTTCCCCTTTTCCTTGGGGTTTGGTGCATCCCTCTGCCTGTGTTCTATACATCTCATTTCATGGTCACTGTCAACAGACACCACCTTGGGATATTTTGCACATCAATCACAGATTCAATTTTCCAAAACCCTTTTGTAGTGGTCATGGCCTTGCTCAAAAACATCTCTGGCTTGACGTTTCCGGCTTAAACTGCAAACTCTTTAACTTGGCCTCTAAACCTTTACAGGACGCTCAGCTCCATCTTCAATTTTTTTTTTTTTAAGTGCAAAGTCTGTTCCAACCTGACGGGCCTGCTCAGTGCGCCACATCCTAGGTAGGAAAACATCCTTGTGTTTGCCTAGTCTTGTCCCTTTGCTTCTGGCCTCCTCACCCCACAGCTATAACTCCCGTCCTCCTACGCCGGACTCCCATACCATCTCTCTACCCTGATGCTTCCACGATTCCAAACTTCAAGGAATATTTCTTTCTCTAAACTCCTGAGAGCTCATTGCCTCACTTGATCTTTAATGCTTCAAGGAAGCCACTGTGGGCCTCCCACTGAGGATACTACTCTGTCTGCCTAACCAACTGAGGATGTCATTAATCTCTTCATATTCCCATCACCTCGCACCTAGGTAATAGGGGTGAAATCGTGTTTACATGTGCCTCAGTCATCTGAATCCTCCTACCCTCTCCTGCTGCATACCCCCTCCCTGCTCCCCAAAGTCAGATCGGTTCTCAGTTCACTGCCTGCAGAGCCTCTCCCACCCTCGAGGCGCCACTGTTTCCATTCGGTCTCAGGCCATCTGTTACTCAGGCTCTATTTCTGCCCTTTTGCCCAAGCTGTGTCCCAGGCCCCTCCCCGCCGTGGGCCATCCTGTACTCCACAAGCAGATTAATTCTCTCAAGCCGTTTGACCATGTCACTTTCACTTCAGCGTTTGTAGCAGAGTCCTTTTGCATTCATAATGGAATCCAGATTCCATAGCCCACCCCAGCACGAATAGATCCAATGACGTTTCTCTCTTGCTCCTTCCTCACATGAGCCACCTGCCCCAGTTCCGCGCGTATTTAGTTTCTCCTGTGAGTCACCCTCTATCTTTACAAAAAACTTTTTGGTCTGTAACTTTAACCGTGCTATCTAGCCACCACCCCTACTGATAGATATTCTTTTGTATTATTTCACACTTTGAAATTTCAGGCATATTTAAAGCCCAGTTCAAATCTTCCTTCTTCTTGAAAGACTGTCCTATCAAAGCCTGGACCAGCTTGCCTCAGGTTCATTTTTTCATGCAAATTCATCCCCTCTTCACCTGGATTACAGCTCCATGAAAGTAGGGAACACATTTTCCACTCTCTCACGAAGCCTCACACGGGACTTAGTGAAGACTCGCCAGAGAAATCTCTTTAATAGCTCGAGAGAAGATTAGGAAACCCATCCATCCAAAAAAGGTGGAGGGAAAAAGTCATTCCCTTGAACTCAGGAGGAAACAATGATAAGATGATGGGGGCGGGGGATGAAAAATAAAGACACTAACTAGAAGGTACTGCTCGCAATTTTATGTAGCTCTTTTCTTTTAAAATACTTTAAAAAATTTAAACTGCAGTAAAGGCTATTGGAGAGCTTTTCTATTTTCTTCCCTTCTCTGGGGAAAGTGTATGGATTATGTCCTAACACCACAGGGCAGTGAGCTCTGTTCAAGGGGGCAGTGAATAGGGAAGGAGCAGGTAGTTGTGAACAAGTCACCTGCCCGTCTGGAAACAGCACGTGCCCTTAGGAGCACCGGGAATAGAAAAGATGGGCAGTGGCTGCGCCTCCCTGATGATGAGGGCAAATTCTCTGTCCTGCAAACGCAACTGTACTTCCCACCTATCCTAGGAGGAAACAGGAGCCTTCCCCTTCCTCCAGCTTAAATTTTCTCACCTGATACCCAACCCAGTTAAACTACTGGCATCAGCACAACCAACCAAAGAAAACAGTTTGTGAGGGATATGCAGAGGAACTTTGCTAACTCCTTCTGGGACCACTTTTTAAGTTTTCTTTTGACCCCAGAGTTAGGCAGAGGATAGGTGCTTCCAATCACTTCAAAGAGAACTCTCTGCTCTGGTGAGTATTTGGGGGCCATGGGCCAAAGCAAGTCATGGGCTCACACTTTTATGCCTGCTCTTTGATCGACTTCCTTTACTCTCTTATCGCGGGTTTGATTCTCGTTTTGCACCTCACCCTCCGGACCTCCTCTGTGCTGACTTTCCTTTGAAGTCAGCAGTAGACTCGGGTAGAGGCCATAGGAAACAGACGTACAACTGTCAAACTGGTTGTGATTGTTTTTATGTTTTGTACATAGTACTTTGTTTTGAATTACTCAACCTCTCCACACCTGGGCTCTTCAGATGTTTCCTTATCTGCTGGTCTCTGACATCTGAGTAAACAAATGCGGCTTAAATTCAAACAAAATTATTCACCTTAATAAGCAGACATAAAAAATGATGGGGCAAAAGTATTGACATGGAATGTTGTTGACCCGAGCTCATAAGGTGAGAAAGAGTAGGTTATGGTTTTTAAAAACCTATAAAAAAGTACAGACCGTCCAGGAGGATGATATTAAGGGATTTTCGGCAGTTATATCTGAGTAGAGGGATTATGAGTATGTTTAATTTTGTGTTATTTGCTTATCTTTATTTTCCAATTTGTATTAGATGAACAGGCTTTGCTTTTGCAATAAGGAAAAAAAGTGTATTTTTAATTTAAAAAAATAGTCACATAAAGACAAGAAAAGTAATCTTCTATTAATAATGAGCTTATTTCTTACAAATGACATTTCTGAATGTTTCGAGCTGATAATAAATGACACCGTTTTTTTTTCCTAACTAATCTTCTTGTAACATTCTCCCAACTTATTCGACTGTAGGAATTTAAAAACAAGCTCGACTATCGTCGGGGTGGTTATTAATTATTGTATTCCTCACCGGAGATCTATCATGTGGGTATGGATGGGAGGTGCTGCATTCGCTGGGAAGCTGTTTGGGTGCTGAAGTCAGACAGATTTGTTTTGAATCCCAGAGCCCCACTACTTTTTAGCTGTATAAGTAATTTTCCCAAGATAAAGCAGCTAGTAAATGATGAAGCACAGGTCTTACACCTAGGCAAGGGTGGCTCTGGCTCACTTGGGACAGAGGCGGGGCGTGCGAGACTCAGCCCTGCTCGGCCTCCCTCCCCGCTTCAGCCCAGGCCGGGCGTGTGTGGGAGGGCCTGCCTACCTGGGACGCAGGGGGAGGGCACTGCCTTTCCCCAGCCACCCCCTCGGCCGCTTTTCCTCTCCTTCCTGCCACAGCTTCCCTCCTTCCCCAGGGTCAGACTTGTCACCCGTGACAGCTGGAGCAGTCGGGAGAAAGTTCAGTGTAATTCTTCACACAGGGGAAGCAGACGGGAAAGCGGTTTGGAGGCCACGCAGGTGACCTGGTCAGGGGCACACCCAGCAGTGCATTTTCTTGAGGCGGACGTGTAGTGGGGTTCCTGCCTCCCTGTCTGTAAGGCCCACTGGGTCCTGTGGTCTAGGGCTGTATTTTTCAACTCTGGCCAAGCACGGGTATCACCTGAGAAGCTTCTCAGACACGCAGATCACCAGGATCCACACTGATCAACTCAATCAGAATCCCCAGGGTAGATCCAGGCATTCTTTTCTAAGGATTTCTGAGTGGTTCCAATGTTCAGCCAGGGGCATCACCGTATTAGACAAAAGAGAAACAGGGAAGGTGAGGACAAATGGCTGTACTATCGGAAAGTAAAGGGCCCACACTGGTGCGTCGGGCATGTTTCCTTCTGCCTTTCCAGTCTGCGAGTGCAAACGGACTCACGTCACAGTAACCTATAATCTGCAGTGATTTCCATCTCCTATGAGTGCCTGGAAAGGACTGCAGGGAACCTCCTCACGCACGTCTCACCGCACAAGCCCACTCCCCAGGCCTCCACTCTGCTCCACCAACGTGAGTTTCTGCAACGTCCTGCCCAGACCCCACCTGGGGTCCAGTTCCCTTCAGGTGCTGTGCCAGAATGATGTAGGGGAAAAAAAACTCCCTCCCTCATCTTTCACTGTCTTGAGTCTCCAACAGAGCTCTTGTGCCCGCAGGGAAATAGCTGTCATGGAATTACCTGCATGTCCTCCTCTCCCAAGAGCCATAAACACCAACAGGCCTTGTTTTAGAGAGATCATAATAGTCAAAACCGTACATCCTGAATACATAATCACTTCTCTTCTCTGATGGTCAAGGGATATTGTTTTTGCCATGTCAGGAGGCTCCCAGGACTCTCAGAAGAGACTTGACACTCTGTCTGCCAGACAGGATTAGAGGTAGTGGAATTCCAGCAACATGGGAACCCTGCTACACACGCACGTTAAGAAGAGGCAACCGCTCCCTGGTCTGCCTCTGAGTGACGATGGGCTCCATGCCACAAGACCACCCCGTTCCACATGCCCCTCTCTCCAACAAAACCAAGAATTTGCCAACTGAAAGTAGGATTTGTGGCACTATATGAAACAACTATTTTAATATTTATACATGCACATTCCCCAGAGGCCAGTTTTCCGGTTGTATGTGTGTGTGTGAATACATTTAAAGAAATTTCTGCATTTGTCAAATGATCCTGGAGGAATTATCAGTAAAACAGAGGAAAACTGAAATAAATATGATTGCTATAAGCAGCAAATGAATAACTAAATGGCATAAAGTCCTGCATTGTGGTGCTTTATGAAGGGGAGTACTTCTTAATGCTGGTCCCTACTTGGTAGGCCACCGAGGCTTCCCCATACAAATGAATTCATGAGAGGTACAAAACAAATAGACTCGACTCTTGTTATTTGCAGGAGTGTTATTCTATGAAGTTACCACTAACACTGAATTAGTGAATACTGAATCAGGGACCCTCGGGGAAAGACAAGGTTGGGTTCCTGTGAGCTTCTGATCTCACATCTAATCAAGGCGTAACCTAATTTCATGTGCATTTTTGCTTAAAGGCACCTTATGTAACATACGGCGTGTGTCGTTAACCCTGAACTCAGAGCAGCAGTCTGTATGGCACATGCCTGGACAGTGCTTATCTAGTGTGGTTACTTTCTCGGTAAGCCACATCACAGCCTTCTTTTTATGTACGAACACCTCCACACTATGCCTGTGAACCATTGTAAAAAACCAAAATCAAACACCACAAAAGTGCAAAATCATGGCTTAAAATGAACTGCAATATGGACCCTCGTCCTCCATCCTTTTGTTAGACCCCAGCTGGGTACGTAGTACATGTAGGGAGATGCAACCTGCATGTTTCTGCATATAGAAGAGCAGTGAGAAGGGATTTGGGGGATTCCAGATAAAACTTAGTGAGCAGGTGAATTAGCAAAATGGAATCCACAGGTAACAAGGAGTGACCATACTTATGTCGCTTTTTCCTCTGGGGTTTTCAAAACATCTGGGAGCATGTGGAAAACAGGCAACAAAATTAAATGTGAATGAGGCACCAATCATTTCCTTCTCAATTTTTACTCTATTTTAACAACTCTCAGTCACTATAATTTTTTTTTTTTTTTGCAGTTTTGGCCAGGGCTGGGCTTGAACCCACTACCCCAGGTATATGGGGCCGGCACCCTAATCCTTGAGCCACAGGTGCTGCCCCACTATAAATTAATCATGTTTTAAACAAGGTAACATCTATTTACAATACAAGGCACCACATATGCACACCTGGTGCCAAGCACAATTCCTACATTGACTATTCTTGTCCTGTCTGAGGAGTAGTTAAGGGACAGTCAGTGAGCACCTTATTCCCCCGAGCTGGCAGGTCAGCCTCCTGACCCCAAACACACAATATTTTGATGTCAGTATCCTAAAATCACTGTAATTAATCTGACTTATGAGTGTTCTGGAAGTGTCCAGAAGAGGTCAGAGAAAGGCCGGGGCACTCACAAGCAAAGCCTCTTTTGTGGAGACCTCAAGACACCCATTTGTGGCCCAATCTTCTGTCAAAATGCTGACTTTATTAACAGACACTGAGTCTGATGCTCCTTACTAGGTAATTTTTGACAACTAAAAAATCGCCTTTGACAATGTTCTGAAGGTTCTGCCGACCTCATTCCCCTGCTGCAACCCTCCTCCCACCACTGCACCCCAGCCCCAGCCGAAACCAAGGCCAAGTCAGAGCGTTTGGAAAGAACACCAGGAAAATGCGATGTAATCACGGCAGGTCGCAAAGGACTCCGTTCCAAAGGCAGCAGTGTGAACACTGAACCTGGGGGGCCATTCCTAAAGAGAAAATGACTAAAAATGAGCCACACACAGGCTCCGATGCTAATAAAAAAGAAAAGGCTCTCATCACACACACCCTCCAGATTCCTCCACAATCTACTCTTCATTTTTAAATGAAAATCCCTGTCCCCAGATTGGTCTTGGGATGCGCTGGTTGAAGAAAGGTGAGGGGTGCGAGGTACTGAGTATAATCTGGGATGTTAGCTTATCATTCAATTGAAAACTCCCTGCCAACCACTGGTCAAGTTCCAAGTAAGCCAAGGTCAAGTCTTAACACTTGTGTAATTGGTTAGTACCAAGAAAAGCCATCACCATAAAACTATACAGAAACTGCCTGTGGGTTTACACCAGACAGTCTGGGAGAAGTTTCCAAGCACAGTGCATTTGCTCTTTACAACTACACTCTCAAGTAAGACCCACCTTTGCTGTGATCGCTTGAGGGGTAATGCATTTATATTTCATACATACACGGCTAGTTTACCTTAAATGCATGGGTCTCATGCCTGAACACAAGTACACGTACCCACATGTAGGCCTAAGTCTGTAAATAGCCAACCTAGAATCCATTGGCTATCAGATTTACAAATAAACTCACCATCCTATTTACACATACGATGCTAACTGGAGGATTCTCCTTTGGGTTCAACCAAAGAGGCTTATATAACAATAACAACAACAACAAAATTGAAACCGATGTTTGACATGTGGCAAATACCAAGGGCTTACTTTAGGCTGGACACTTTTCTGAATGTATTCTTTCATATTTGCTTTCATTTAAACCTATAAGGTAACTATACTTTTGTCCCTATTTTAGAGATCCAGAAACCGAAGGTAAATAATTTGTGGCCAAAGCCACATAGCTGGTAAGGGGCAAAGCTGGGGTCTGAACTCAACTGATGACCAAAGAGTAGGCTTTGAGCTGTTATGCTAAGCTGCCTCTTCGGTTTTAATCATTTTTCTTCCATGATATATGCTTTATCAAGTATGACATATTTACCCCCACTTCAAGGAAATCTAAGCAGAAGGTGGTTACATACTCAAGATCATCAATATGAATTTAGAAAAAGCTAGGTCTGATTTTAAGCTGATGATTTTTCCACAGCATAATTCTACCCTGCCCCCAAATTAACACGAAAGAAATTTCAGAGGCTCTTCAGGGAGAGGAAGAAAGTTCAAATTAAGTTATATAGCAACCACTGTTTTTCTTAACACACCATTAAGATTTTAATTGCTCCATGACGTGTGTATAGCTATATGATTTTTCCCCCTTACTTGGCTCTGGGTTTTAGAACTTGTTGAGATGATCACAGAAATCCCAAGTCCAATGCACCCACAGCAATAATCTTTAGTTAGCACACCCCAAATTGGTGAAATTCTTTGGCCTTATCTCATATTTCATTTCAATAAATGGCTCACAGCCAAGAGAGGACTGGCAATAATTTTCCAGTAGGGATTCTTCAAAAATTCAAAACCAAAACAGATTCTGTTAATACAAAAAAAAAAAAAAAGAAAGAAAGAAAGAAAGAAAAGAAAGGGAAGCACTGTAACTGTGTTACAGTTAAGCTAAACTGCTATAAGTCTAAAAATAATTTTTCTTTTTCAGGTGCAATTTGCATTGAATCCCCAAAGACTCTGCTGGCAAAAAGCTATTAGGGAATACACTTGCAATTTAAATACAATATATCCCTTAAAATAAGTTATCAGATCTGCTGTTGATTATAATGTCAAGGAATGATAATGTTCCTTTTTTAACCAAAGCTATAGAAGGGTCACAAAAAGGCTACATTGTTCCCTTAGTAACACTCTTCAGGTAGAACCCGAGTTTCCTGGACGCTGGCAGACGTCTCTGAAGGGGAAACAAAGGGATCACACACCCTCCTTCCTCTCCTTTTATTAGTTTGGATCATGTTGTTGGTCAGCATGACCTGCAGACTTCAATACTACGTAGTCACTGAGAGTAACAAAAAGTATCCTGTCTTTGCATAAATTTTCATTAGGGAGTGGAGGACGGGGGAGGTCAGCAGTGAGTCTAGAACATTGCCTCAAATGAAGGCAAATTATAAAAAGTCTCATAAAAGGATCAGCAAGGGGAGAAGCCGGGTCAACAGTGCTTCTAGAATTCTGCCTAAAATGAAGTCAAACTGTAAAAAGGCTCTTCTCCAGAGAGCACTATTAAATTCAGGACCTATTAATAAACCAAGCATTTGGTTGACAAAAGACAATCTTTGGTTCCTCATTGTTTAAATGTTTTACTGAGTAAATAGCTATTTTCTCTTACAAAAGACTCAGAGGATTATGTTAAATCATTTGCCTTCTCCAAAAGATTTTCTTCTCGCAAAACGTGAAAAGACTCTGAAACTTTCCATTTTATTTCTACAAACACTGAGTACCTCTTTATATCCGACACTATTAGGAACCACATGTGCCATGTGAATAAATAGACGTATAAATAAATAAACAGCCCTGGCTGTGTGTGCAGGTTTTCACCTTAAACAAGACTCTGTTTTCGATAATGCATGGCAATTCCTATTTCGTAACTGTATCTAGATAGGAAGGGCTGTTTTGCTATGCTTGGGTCTCCTGCAATTCCCCAACTTACCCAGCGTTCAGTTGACAAGTAAATCCCCTACTTTATTGGTAACCTAGAGGTAAGGAGTCGCTTTCAGGGTGCCTCCATAAATAAATACATGCTTGGATGTGTGCATTGACTAGGAATTTGAATTGATACCTTATGAATGAAGAGCCTGGGGAGAGAGGAGCCTTAGAGGATGATGGTTGCTGAAGAACAGAGACACTGAGATAAATACCGGTGCCCAGAAGAAGAGCAGGGGGTCTTAATTAAAGGAGAACAGACATGAGTTACGAGAAGGGAAGAATTCAGAAAGAACTTGAGGTGGAAAGGAAACACCAGGTAAGAAAAAGTGGTAGGCACGTTCAAGCTACAGAGCTGGAAATGCTTTACCCAAATAGGAAATGAATTGAAACCTCTACCTCAAACAGGAAAATAACAGGAAAAGAGAAATGCATACAAAACTTGTTTCCTCATTGACCTGGTTACAGCAAAGGGCAGGGGAATTAACAAGGTAAATCGGGCAACTGAGAAGACAGTAATTGTCTTTACCGCAAGCAAAGGAGGTGGTTCAGAAAGGGGCTAAACTCAGAAGGCTGGACAGAGAATTACAGAACTGAGAAATGTGACTTGAATGAGCAGGACAACGGTAGACTGAAAATACTTCTTTGCTGCTATATTTGTGTATTGGGTTCCCGGACAAATCCCCTTGTGTAGACGGCTAGTGGTTTTGTAACTTCATAGGAACTTGAGACTACGAGCATTTATTCAACCACTATTTCCTGGTAACTTACTCTGTGTCATACCCTTTGCTAGTTGCTGGAAGCAGAATGATGAGTAAGATAGAAACAGTCAAAACTTAAGTGGGTAAAACCCAGACATCGGACAAGTAACCAGTGAGGTATGAGATATGGGTGAACTGCCTGGGGTGCTCTGGAAATGAAGATGGAGTTGCTGGTTGAAGGCAGAGAAGAAAAGAGCCTTTTAATTCATGGAGTCATTCACTCCCTTAGCCATTCAACAAACATTTGACTCAGGTACACAGAGTCGTGTTCCAGGAAGAGAAAGTGGATGACAGTCTTGACAAGAGGGGCAAGCAGAATATTGGCATGTAGAGTGGCTGTGTGTGAGCGTGGAGGGCCAGGCCACGTGGAGGAGGACAGCTGCCCGTGTTTAGCAGGTGGAGGCAGAGACCTAGCCTTGTGATCATGACTGGCGAGTGGAAGGGGTCTGATTATTGGAAAGAGGACGGCACTCTTGCTGAGGTTGCAGGAAACGGCAGCCTTATCCTAGAATTCCTCATCATGGGCATCTCATGGGAATAGTTTTTCTTTTATTCCAAGCTGTCATTATGTCTGGTCCCAAAGTTTAAACCATCTCTTTAACAAATGCCCTGCCAACCTAAATTATGCTTTCACAAGGCTGAGCTCAGGCAAGGACTCTCCATGAACTAGAGAGAGTTCTTTTTGTGGTCTGCAGATGTTAGGCTGCCGGCTGGCCCCTTTAGGAAGGTTCACACATTGTGGCAAATATATATGGCTGCATGGTTAGGCGAGGGGACAGAGCCTCAGATCATTAATCATGCACCGAGTTATCAGATCAGTATAGCATGCACAATTTCTGAAATAAAGTATATATCAAGGTAATTGTAAGCAATGATTCACCCATGGGAAGGATTCTAATCCCAACACTTAGCACGATGACCAGCCTCCAATGGACACCCCCCAAAGATGCTTCATTCTCAATTAATGAAGTCTTCTTGTAGTAAGTTATCACCATCTGCTATTTTTAAACTAAAATGCATGCATGTACTTCACTAGAATTTTAAAATATTTTGTTTTTTCCTTACTACTACCCTTGAGTTAAAAAAAATGACTTCTATCTCATTTAAAAATCAAGTAAGTAGGATTTAAAACTTACTGAAATTTTCACTGATCATTAAACTTTTTTATTAAATAAAACAGAACACACTCATTTCTCCTCCACCCCTAAGTTTTTAAAATAACAGGTATGGTGGCTGACAGGTGAGAGGTAAGCAGATTCCTCGGCTTTTTACATCAGTGAACATAACCAATGTTCCTTACCCTACAAATGAAGAAACTGAAGCTGTTCCTTACCCTACAAATGAAGAAACATTTTCCTCTGTATAAAATGTTTGTCTCATAAACTGGACGCAGGTAGAAGTACCTTGACCAGTCTAGTGAGCCTCAATCCTGGCTTGGACAGACTCTAAGGAGGACGTTCACAGCTACACGCAACAGGAAGAAACTCCCCAGGGAGGGGACCAGCGGGCAGCTGAGGATGATGGCATGTGCTGACCCAGGAAAGCTGTAGCTCTTCAGGGCCTGGCAAAAGGTTCTGAGGGTAGGCTAAGCGGCAATTCAGTACCAGAAGGCAGGAAAGAAAAGCAGGAACTCACTTCCCAGAAGTGGGGAAAAATCAGAAGTGAGAGCCACAAAGGACAAGGCAGAAACTGATGAGTAGAGCAGGGGTCAGAGGCAGATTCCCAAGAGCAGGCTAACCAGCCTGACCTTGGCTCAGCGAGTGCTGTGTCTGCAACAGGGCTGGCCTTGCCACTGGAGCATATGCAACACTCATGGCAATATTCCAAATCTTCTCACATCTTGTCTTCATTTTCATTGTATTACAATACTTGACATGTACCATGCAAACTTTCATGGCAACTACTGCTACCATCTTAATTGTTTACATTTTTTTTTCTAAGAAATGAGGTCTCACTATGTTGTCCAGGCTGGTTTTGAACTCACGAGCTTAAGGTATCTTCTTGTCCCAGCCTACTGAACGGTTGGACTATGAGACTACAGGCATGTACCACCACACGCGGCTCTACTATTTTATATTCTCTTTTACGAGAGTCATATTTGCATGGATAGGAGTTTGTTGAAGGCAACTTTCAAGGTTTCACGTACATCATTTCCTTTCAACATATTGTCCGATCTTGCTACAGAATAACATATACACGGTGCCCTGAGACAGTCACAGTAACGAGGAAGCGTGTACTGCATCACAGCAACACGGTAGAACTTCCACAGCTGACCACCGCCCGACACCGACCGCCTCCTTCAGCTGACCTGCCAGGCACCACATGCGTGCATCAGTACAGTAGGCCTAGTTCCTTATGTTGCCACCCCCATATGCTGACACCCTTGGGTCTGTGTACAAAAGTTCTACTGAATACGTATATTTAATTCACCCCAAGATGATTGAAATTCCTTGTCTGCCACAAATACAATTAATACAATTTTGCTTCTTGACTTCTAAGAAAAATCATTGTTTGCTACTCCTGTATGCTTTGGAGATAACGGAGTCCTTCACCTTCAAATTGGCAAAGGTATCAGAAACACCCTAATTTTATACAGCTAATTTTATTACACCAGAAAATTAAGCCAAATAATTTAATGCAAATTTTCTTTTCTGGAAGCATTTTTAAGTACCTACTGGATCCTCAAACACATCTTATTAGAATTCCTTAACAACTTGGGAGGCCTTTCAGAATTTTTCTGAAGCCAGGAAATCCCTGATTGACAACAACAGCAAAAACCAAACCAAAACATCATCGACAACAACAAATAAAACCAAACTGGTTAAAATGTGTGGCCGAGGCCACACCTACCAGTTTATACTGGGCTTGCTGGGTTTTGCTCAGGCATCAAGCAGAGAAAAGCCAACCCACTAAGGGCTTTTTCTTACCTGCCTGGTAACTTCAATTTGACCTCCCTGGACCAACTCCCTTTTCATTAGCTTCACAGCTAAGGTACACTAGTCTGACTTCTCTGGCTTAAAGACTTTCAAAAGAAGATATTTTAATTGATGACTCCATACTGAACCTCAGAGTCACAGCATTCTATAATAGACATACTCTTATTTGACAATGTGAATGTTACTTTCTTTGCATTACTACTATATTATTGCTTAATACTTTGTTGCAGCAATTGTCTTATTTCTTTTCTGAATGTATTTATCTTCATTCATTCTTCATGAAGTTTTGTTTCTAGTCCTTATCTTAAACATTGTTATTGTTGGTAAATTTTAAGCCTTTTTAATTCTGCAAAGGCAAAAAGTAGAAACCTAATAATCACATGTATGTGTAAAAGTAATTTAAAAAAGATATTTTGTCTTCTGAAATGTGATAATTCTGTATTTTTTTCTTTCTTTTTAACGTTGAAGGAAGTCCATACCTCTGAGAAACAACCCAAAATGACTTACTGGGCCCTGCATTTAAATGATCTCAGAGCGAACTCTTGGCTGCCTCGGTCTCAGCCTGCAGCCCCATGAGCTCCTCCTAGGAGTTCCCCCCTTGGTGCAGAACTGCACTCACAACCCAGGGGCTCAAGTGATCCTGGAGAAGTGATCTTTTCTCACTTTTTTCATCATCTCACCTATGTACATAAACACTATGCCTTACGAATTCTACCTCATACGAAATATTCCTCAAATCTATCCATTTCTCACCACTCTGACTATTACCATTCAAATCCAACCAACTATAACTCTCATCCAGATAAATAAATTAGGCAGTAGCCTAATTTCCCGCCCACAGTCATTCTTTAGTTACAGTCAGAGATCCTTCTCAATAATTCTCATCAAGTCGTCTCTAATTTAAAACCCTTCCTTCTGTGACTTCCACTGCTATGAGTAGGCAGTAAGGACATTTTAACACAGACAAGATCCAACTCTTGCGCAGCTCTTTTATTTATTTATTTAGACAAAGTCTCTGTCAGAGAACTGTAGCATCACAGCTCATAGTAACCTCAAATTCTCAGACTCAAGCAATCCTCCTGCATCAGCCTCCTGAGTAGCTGAGACAACAGGCACACACCACGGTATCTGGCTAGTTTTTCTATGTTTAGTAGAGACAGGTTCTCACCTTGCTCAGGCTTGTCTCAAACTCCTGAGCTCAAGCAATCCACCTGCCTCGGCTGCTCAGAGTGCTAGGATTACAGAGTGCCGGGTCCTGTTTATCTCTTTACCAACACTGAACACTTGCCTTTCTCGTCCCCACTCCCACATCTTTAGCTACAGCCTCTATCACTTAGCCGTACAGACATTCTTTCAGTTCCTTGATCTTTGTAAGCGCTCTCTGTCTCTCTCTCCCACTAGGGACACCGCAGTGGTAACCCCTTGTTTGGGTAAATCTTTGCCTCTATTTCTTTTGACCAGATCTAGGTTTTGCCAAACCTGAGCGTACCACACCCCTGTTTAAAATCCTTTAGATGATCCCAGTAACATATTTATTCTGCCCATTTTCTATAGAATTTAGGAGGAATTAGAACCCGCTCAGCATCGCATAAGAGGCCCTTTGTGACCCGGGCCCTGTTTACTTCCAGCCTCATGTCTGGCTAGTCTGTTGCGCCCCACACTGCACTCCAGCCATCACAAACCACCTGCAGGTCCTACACTCCCCGAGCTCTCACTTCCATCTTGCATTCAGCCTGTGCCGACAATGTCCTCTGCTCCACTTGGTCAGGCAATCTCTGACTCTCTTTTATAATTTAGTGATGATGTTGCCTGCATGGGAGTGGCCAAACTTACATACTAGCTCTCCCACGCTAAAAGCTGGTTTAACTGAAGAAGAAGAAGTGGCTGGGTTCACATCTCTAACCTCAGCACTTTGGGAGGCTGAGGCAGGAGGATCACTTGAGGCTCAGGCTAAGGCTGTTGGTCCACAGACCACATTTTAAGTAGCAAGGACCCTGCCTTGACTTCTGGTTGGTTTACTTTTAGGAGGTAATCGGTAGTGAGAAATAATTGTAGTGAGAAATAACGACTAATTGCAAGTATCTGCACGGGTGAGCAGAATAGCTGGGCTTTCAAATCAAGGTGTGCCTGTTGGTGGGTTTTGCTTTAAAAAAAAATCATGAATTCAAGTGCTCCTTTCTGACTGTGCTCATTTTAATTGATTCAAAGTCTGAAATATCATCTGCATGCTAAGATAGAGCGCTGCAGTCAAAGAAAATGTCAATAAGGATAAAAGAGTTTTACCTAAGAAGACTTAAAGGTACTAATTCTCTCCTCTCGCACCACATCTTTCTCTTTAAAATTATACTGTTTGCTTCTCGATTCTCAATAGAAATCTTGAAATAGTGCATTTGTAATTTTCGTGAAATGAGATGTTAAATAAAATAGACCTGTGGTACCTCATTAAAAGATATGTAACATGAAATGGGCTATCATTAGTCTTTGCTGTTTCTCTGTAAAATGAGACACTTTTAATTCCAATTTTGTAGATAGAGAAAATGCAATGTAGATGGCTCAACTGGCTTAATTAAGATCATATACCAACAACACAGGTTGTGGCTAAAACTTACAGCCTGGTTCTCCTGTGCTAAAAGTTGTCTTAACTGTAAAAGAAACCATAAGCAAGTGGGCACAGTCACTCATCCCTATAATCCCAGCACCAGGGGGCCCAAGGTGGGAGGATCATTGGAGGGCAGGTGTTCAAGACCAGCCAGGGCAACATAGCAAGACCCCACTTCTACAAAAAATGGGGGAAAAAATTAGCCAGGCACGGTGTCATAAACCTGTAGTCTGAGCTACCATAGAGGCTGAGGTAGGAGGATTCCTTGAACCTAGAGGTTAAAGGCTACAGTGAATTATGATCATGCCACTGCACTCCAGCCTGGGCAACAGAGTGAGATGTTGTCTCAAAAACCAAAAGAAGCAGTAAGCTTTCCAAAGATTATGGTTTCCTTATTCATAACACTTGTATCTCTTTGAAACAAGTTTACAAGTTAATAGCCATTCCCCTGCACATCTCTCTTGCTGGAATTTATGTTCTATTTATCTTACTATTCACATTGTTCCTGAAAGAATTCTGAATGGCCTTACAGGGATACATAAAATAAACTCATGTATTTTAGGTAAGAAAGCAAAAGAGTATTGAAGAGTACAGAAGTATTGCTAATGAGTCAAGTTTATATAAAGAGATCTCATCCTTTCAGGTTACAAATTTAGCTCAACTTTCTACCAGTCAAGGTGAAAAGGGAACCACCTCACAGCCCCTGTATTAAAAACCTGCACATTTTTCCAGAAACAGGAACTTCAAACAGCTCTGTGGCAGACCCAGTGGTCTGGCTTTGATTCAGATGGCTGGTACACCTGGCCTCATTTATCTCCGACTTCCTCTGTGAGTGATATCTCAGGGGATGCAAATGTTGCTTCCAACACCTCATCCTGAAATAATTTTAACCTCCCAGCTGATTTACTGCTTCCACAGACTTCTCATCAATACAGTTGCAATATAATCAAATAATGAGCATTCACTCAAACTGAGACACTTGAGTTAATTTATTTAATGAAAATCTGGTAGACTTTGAAAACTATACATGATCATTTGAATTATGAAAATGGGACTAATAGACTTGACATTTAATAGCAAGCGTAAGATCAAAACATAAGACAATTCCACAAAAATGGACATTGGAGAGGTGGGAAAAAGAATGAGAGTAATTTTTTGTTTGGGTTATTCATCTGCATACTACATCTTGCAATTTGCCCAGTGATTCTTTTTTAATAAATTTATACGGTTGTGTGCCCATAATCACAACCAACTTACACTTGATCTTGGTTAAAAGGTGAGGGCTGATCACAATCCAATGTTAGAACACTTCCATTAACCCTCAAATCTCCCCTGGGCCCATTTGGTGTCAATCCCTGCTCTATCTCCAGCCCAGTCAGACACCGTTCTGCTTTCTTTCTACTTTTGCCTTTTCTAAAACTTTCACATAAACAGAATTAGACAGTATGTAACCTCTTGTGCCTGCCTTAGATCACTCAGCACGATGTGCTTGAGGTCCATCCACATTGTTGTGTATATCAGTAGTTTGTTCCTGTTGATTGCTGGGTAGTATTCCAGTTTATAGCAATATGGCATTTTATATATTTGCCTGTTGAAAGACATTTGGGTTGTTTCCATATTTTGGCTATTATGCATGATGCTATAACGACTGATCACATATAAACCATTATGAGCTCATGGGCTTTCGTGTCTCTTGGGTAATACCTACGAGTGGAATTGCAGAGTATACAGAAAGCGTATGTTTAGCTTTTCATAAAAATGTCAAACTGTTTTCCAAAATGGTTCTTACATTTTGAGCCAAGATGTATTGAAATTTATATTCCCAACAGCAATTTATGCTGGTTAAGTTTCTTCACATCTTCAGTACTTGGGATTGTCTCTTTTTAAATTATAGCCTGTGGTGCCTAATTTTGGGTGTCAACTTGACCAGATTAAGACATACCCAGATAAGTGATAAAGAATTATTCTCAATGTGTTAGTCAAGGTACTTCCAGAAGAGACTGGCAATTGAATCAGTAGACTGAGTAAAGACGTCCCAACCTCACCAATGTGGATGGGCACCATCCATCCATCCACTGGGGGTCTGAATAGATCAAAAACATGGAGGAAGGGTGAATTCTCTCCCTACAGAGTTGAGACATCCACTTTCTCTCACTCTCAGACATCAAAACTCCAGGTTCTTAGGCCTTTTGACTGGAACTTACACCATTTTCTTCCCTAGTTCTGCAGCTTGCAGATGGTATATCAAGGCACTTCTTGACCTCCATAATCACATTACCATTAGTTCCCGTAATGCGTATAATAAATATTCTAATATCTCTCTGTAAATATAAATATATCTACATACTAGTATGTGTGACTATATGGATGTGTGTATATAACCTGCTCCTCGGAGCACCCTGACTAATACAAGCCCTTCCAGCAGATGTTTTCAACAGGAAGAACGTACTCCGGTTTCCAGTCAGTACAGAAGTAAGACCAGAACAGCCCTAACACCAACCCCATCCTCGTTTCTGAATAGTCTTAAAGAATGACAAGCTTTACAATTCAGGGGTTTATGTAACTTTCTTCTTATGAGCCCTTAAATTCTGTATTTTTCCATTTCCTTCCATAATCCATTGATTTTATCAACTTGAGCTTCATATCATATCAAAGGTTTGGGAGAAACACCTTGCTACCCCATGGATTTGCTGATGAGCAGGACAAGAGAGGATCTTTTCACTACAGAGGAATCTTTCCATATCTCTTATTCTAAAATGTTCTGTGCAAAATCAGGATCCTCACTCCAGTCTGAGCTACAGTTTACATTTACCCCCTTGACATAGAAGATGAGCTTAGTAAATTATCCAAACTAACCTTTGGATTGCCACTAAGCTTACCAGGCATCGCTGGTTTTCAGGCTTTATTCAACTTATCTGTGTTTTCCATCCTTAGACCATGCATTAAAAATGACAGGCAACTACTACTTAACATTTCCCTAAAGGTAAAAACACTTGTAATATATTTGTGTATTAGTCACTTCATTGATTCCTTTTCTTGGAAATTATTTGATTGACAGCTGCTAGTTTTAAGGGCAGTGTTCCTATACAATTGTCACAAGAACTGTGTCAGAGAAGTCCCCAAAGGTAACTGCCACATTCTTTTCAGTAAGACACCTGCTGTGTTCTGAAGGATTTTTTCAAACTTAGTTACATAATAAACAAGCCTCATCTCCTACCCCAAAAGGTTGCTACAGGTCTGACAGCTTTGTGCCACTTTTTTTTTTGAGACAGAGTCTCACTTTGTCACCTTGGTAGAGTACCAGGGCCTCATACCTCACAGCCATCTCAAACTCTTGGGCTAAAGCAATGCTCTTGTCTCAGCATCCCGAGTACCAGGGACTACAGGCACCTGTCACAATGCCTGGCTATTTATTTTTTTTAGAGTCAGGGTCTCGCTCTTGCTCAGACTGGTCTCAAACTTATGAGTTCAAGTGATCTGCCTGCCTTGGCCACCCAGAGTGCTAGAATTACAGGCATGAGCCACTGCACCCAGCCCTATTTTTCCTCATGGAGGCTTTGGAGTGTTAACAGGCAAGAAGGCAGAGTCCATGGCTAACAGAGAGGCAGAGATGCCCCGTTGCTGCTAAGAAAGGCCAGCTGCTGTCAAGGTACCTTATCTTGGGCCTTACTACAATCCGGCCCTTGCAGATCTGACCACAGATTTTCAACATTCACTTTTTCTCCAGGGTCCTAGCTCAAATGACACAGAAGTGGACTTAAATGAGAATATGAATACAGGAGTCACACCCTTCTCTTTACCTTCAGGTTCTAAGGCTGCAGTTACCTGTGGTCAACCATGCTCTGAAAATGCTAAATAGAAAATTCCAGAAATAGCAATTCATCTCAGGTTTAAATTGTGTGCTGTCCTGAGTAGTATGATGAAACCTTACTCTGTCCCACTCTGCCCTGCACAGGATGAGAGCCCTCCCTGTGTCCAGCATGTCCAAGCCATGCTATTTGCCCATAAGTCACTTAGTAGGCAGCTGGATTATCAGACTGACTATTGCAATACAGAAGTGCTTGGTTCAAAGAACCCTAATGGCTCCAAAGCATAAGACTGGTGATGCTGGCGTATTGGTAAGTATAATTGCTCTATTTCATTATCAGCTATTGCGAATCTCTTGCTGTGTTTAAGATATAAATTAAACTTTACCATAGGTTTGTATTATAGAAACAAAAACACAGTAATATCTGCAGTTTCAGAACAATCACTGTGGGTTTTGTGGCTATCCCTGGAGATAAGGGTTGACTGCTTACACACAATCTCACCGTGCTGCATCTATCCTTCAAGGGAACACAGTTCCCCTCCCCTTTGTTTATTGCAATAATTGAATGCGGATCAAAAGTTTGCTTAGGAAGTACGAATTAAAATACAAAGAGTGGACCATTCTGAGAGGTGTTTCACCCAGGACTTAATGTTCCGCAGCCTGTTCCTCGGGGCTGCCACAGACCACTGCTCAGGCACAGCGTGCATGACTGTCCCAGTGGTCCCCCGCTGTCCTCTCCTGTGAATTGCATTGCTCATGTATCTTGACTAGGCTTCTCTGGCCCATGGATAGCTGAGGGCCACACTGCTTGCTAACATTTGCTTCTTTCAACCCCTCAATTCCCTGTCATATACGAATGTACCGAAATCACTGATACTGTTGCTCATTGTTTTTAGTAAAGCAGCTGTTTTCTGGAGCCTAAGATGTATTTATTCTCTTACTTCTCAATCTGGATTTAATTCCAGCAGACCCTCTATAGTTGACCATCTCCTTATCAGGGGTCCTCAAACTTTTTAAACAGGGGGCCAGTTCACTATCCCTCAGACCATTGGAGAGCCAGACTGCAGGCCCCGGGACGCGTCGGCTGCTAAGCAGGACAAGCAGTGGTTGCAAAAACACCCGGCAGGCCAGATGAATGTCCTAGGTGGGCTGCATGTGGCCTGCAGGCTGGAGTTTGAGGATGCCTGCCTTACATTGACCACCTCCTTAATTTGACCTAATTTTCTTAGGCCAGACATATACCACATGTCCGTATCAGTACAGTAGGCCTTGTTCCTTATGGTGAGCACCTCTGTATGGTGACCAGTTTGTTAGAGTCCCTTGGCTGGCCAACTTACAGAGATTCTACTGTACTTTAACTCTCTGAGAGTCCTCTATCTTAGGCTTTTCAGCTCCATGTTCTAACAGGAGAGGGGCGAATCTACTCTCATGTACTGTATATATAGGCATGAGTTATTAAAAACTCTGCCAGGCTTCCGGTCTCCTTTGAGGGAACAAAGGGAAGTGGCCACAAATAGAGGCTCTGGAGCCCCGCCGCCTGGGTTGGAATCCTAGCTCTAGCCTGTTATCTACAAAAGGAAGGCCTAACTTTACCTATCTTACTGGGTCTGTATGGGGATCAACTGTGTGTTAATGCATGTAAACTGCCTACAGGAGTGCCAGCCCACAAGCATCACGCACTAGCCATCACTATTTTAATTTTATTGTAGTCTACCCGTCTTTATTCTCTCATAATCTATTATTATATTTATTCTTTGTCTTAGTCTATTTGGTGCTGCTATAACAAATTACCTAAGAGTGAATAACTTAAGAGGAACAGAAATTTATTTCCTCATAGGTCTGGAGGTCTTGGAAGTCTCAGATCATGACGAAGGCCCTTTGGTAAGGGCTTTATTGCTGTGTCCCTTCTCCCATGGCAAGAGACCCTTATTTAAGGACCCTTATAATTAAATAAGACCACCCAGATAATTTAGGATAATTTCAGAGGAGATAATCCTTAACTTAATCTTGCCCTTAAAGCCCCCTTTGCCACATAAGGCTACAACATTCTTGGAACTAAACAGGAAAACATCTTCCAAGGGCCATTGTTCTGCCTGTTACAAAGAGAAAAACACTGACAACCTCTTGAGATTGTTTAAACCAGTGGTACCCACCAAAGGTGATTCTGCTGTCCCCAGGGGATATTTGATAATGTCTGGAGACATTGTCTGGTTGTCAAAGTGGGGAGGGAGCTATCAGTAGAGGATCTACCCAGAGTAGAGCCCAGGAATGCTGTGGAACATCCTGTCTTGCACGGGACAGCCTCACAATGAACAAGTATCCAGCCCCAACTGTCCACAGTGATGAGGCTAAGAAACTAGGATTGAAAGCATAAAATTCTTTGAAATCTTCTAAGTTAGGAAGGTTTCGATGCAACAGAAGCCAGTTTCAGGATTTACACTTACACAGAGAAGTCCACAGAATCACATCCCAGCTCTATAACTCTAAGTTTTTGACAATTTTATGTGGTGAATAAGTTGTGAATAATACACCTTAACAGTAGGGTTTGGGGCTCTGCCTTAAGGTATTATTTGTTAAGTAGTATTTGTTTTATATCTGGCATAATCTTTCATAATGATGCATTTCACATATAGGCAACTTAATTTAAAGCATGTATTATAAACACAATTTCATGTACATCATAAATATTTAAATCATAGATGCTAAAATTTAAAATTCATAACACCAAACAGATTTCACGATGATCCACAGCCTTTTGTAGTATTTTATTTCTGCCTCGAAATAAATGATTACATCCCTTGACTTCAACAGATCAAAGAGGCAAGTTCACTTGCCATGACACTCCCTTCCACTGTAACAAAGGTTCCAGCTGGAGCCAAATTTCACTTAAAGTAAGCACCTTGGAAATCAATACTTAACTTTTCCAAGTCTCAGATATTTCTGAGCTCAGATTTGCACTCTTTCAGTCTTTTAAAGTCATCTAGAGAATTGCTGGCGGGATATTTCATAGTAAACTTTTCGACATCTTTCTTCTGCTCTTTCTTGTCCTTTCTATCCATCCTCTCTACTCCCTCTTCTTCAATACTTGCTTCTGTGCAAGACTTCCTCTAGCATTTTCCTAATTTTCAAAAACCTATAAAAGAAATAGTTGCATTTTCTGTGGCAGAAAAGATTTCCTAACTAGCAGAAGATTGTGTCTGTTTTTATTTTGGCATGATGTGAAGAGTGTGTATATGACGGCACACTACCCATTTGCTGCGTATCATCATTAATTCCCCCAGGGAGAATATGAAAGTATTCCAGTGGCTTAGGAACGAACAGAGAAAAGATGGAGAAAAACACAGCTGTACAGCCCCATGCGTACCACTGAGGCTGTCTCTACTCTATACGTTTCTCTGCCAAGCTACAGTGCCACCAAGCATCTTACATTTGGTATGATTGCTAAGGTACAATTAGAGGATATGGGCTAACCACGTTTTAGTGAATTGAGACTTGTCAAATGCTATTTAACAACCATATCCCCAAAGATCACATCATACTTAAGATTCCGGATTACAAAGGTCCTCTTGTTCCTTGGGATGGGTATTAGTAGGGAAAAACCACCTTCAAGAGTTTATGGAAATACATCTACCTAGTCGAAGAATCCAGTTTCTTCACAAATGAAATGAGAGAAAGAACAAAAACAAAGAGAGAGAGAGAGAGAAAGCAAGCATAGAATTTACAGATTAAGATTAGAGACATGTCAAGTTTATTAAGGAGAAGGGACTAACCCTTCCATGCCCATACATCAGTGAAAGTCTCTCAAAGCAGGACAGACATGGGCGTATAATAGGGTAGCGGATGAGAGAGGAAAGAGCTGGAAGATGTCAGGGAGGAAGTAAATGGTAACTGCATCAGGGGGCACGTACAAATTTCACATGGAAACATTTCCCAGCCAAAGTACCTGTGCAACCATTTCCCTGAGGAATAAAGAAACTTCTTTGTCTCTGGGAAAGGTCTTGGATGAAAAAATGAATGTTGTTATACTGAGCAGCAAACGGTTAATATCTAAACGAGGCCTCCCTCAAGCTCCCCACAGCATATCTCAGGGTGCACGTCCATTGAGTTTGACTTGCAGAACAAGAAACCCATCAAAAAGCAATACAGAAAATCAAAGGGCACAGATTAAAGACATAACATTATAACCTAGAATTCCAAGACAATTTCCTTCCATTATTATGCAAAGTTCTGTGAGTAACAAAATCCCAGGTAAGAATATAGGACAGAAAATGGATGAAATCATTTGGGAGAATTTGTTTCTCGGAAAATTTGCAGACCTTAGAAAGGAGGTTTGGGGCTTGGTGCCTGTAGCACAGTTGTTACAGCGCCAGCCACATACACTGAGGGTGGTAGGTTCAAACCCAGCCCGGGGCCCAGCTAAACAACTGCAACAAAAAAATAGCCCGGCATTGTGGCAGGCACCTATAGTCCCAGCTGCTTGGGAGGCTGAGGCAAGAGAATCACTTAAGCCCAAGAGTTTGAGGTTGCTGTGAGCTGTGATGCCACAGCAGTCTACCCAGGGCAACATAGTGAGACTCTGTCCAAAGGAAAAAAAAAAAAAGAAAGGAGGCTTGGCATCTCTTGTTAAGGGGCGTGAACGTTATGTTGATATCCCAGACTGCTGTACCCAGCTATCATCTTTTTCCTCCTTGAAGAAAACACAAATGCCCTCCTTTGTTCACTGCTGATTATATACCTCCACACAGTTCTCTGCTTCCCTGTCTGGCCTTTATTTTCCTCCTGCCCTCATTACTGATGTCATTTTAAGGTCAGCCCTGTACTTTTCCTCTTTTCTTTTTGGGAATGAAGTGCTCCCAAGGTTTACACTATTGCCCCTGCGCCACAGACTCCAAATCCAAATTCCAGCTTCTTCTCCCCCACCTCTGGCTTCCTGCTGTCTATCTACCTTCACGGGCACGTTACCAAACACATCCAGATCCACTTCTGAACCTCTCTATTTCCGCGTGGGCTGCCACCATCCTCCTTAGACCCTGGGATTTTAAAACTTCCCATTTGTCATTTTCAACTCATTTGTACCCTTCACTTAGCAAGGCAGTTCGACTGACTCCCCCAGCGCCCCCGCGCTGTCACGTCAGTGGCACCACAGGCTGACCTTCTCAGCGCACATCTGGATCACAGCAGCAGCCCAGCCTGCCCTCCCAGGCACATCACATCTCACTCAATCCATCCAGTCTAGCATTCCCAGAATCATCCTTCAATTTCTGCCTGGTCACTCCCTTGTTTTTAAAAAATATTTCTCTTCTATTTAAAAAATAAAGCTAAACATGGATTTTTTAGGCATTCCAACCTGTGCCCCAATCTATCCAGCCTATTTTTTATGGCTTCTTCTTCTTCTTTTTCTTTTTTTTTTTTTTTAACTAAATCATAGCTGTGTACATGAATGCAATCATGAGGTACAATGTGCTGGTTTTATATACCATTTGAAATGTTTTCATCAAACTGGTTAACATAGCCTTCACCGCATTTTCTTAGTTATTGTGTTAAGACATTTATATTCTACACTTAGTAAATTTAACATGCACCCTTATAAGATGCACCGTGGTGGGGGGGGATGGGTGGAAGGAGGCTAATTGCTGGGACCACATCTATGGTGCGTTTTTATGGCTTCTTAACAACACGATTTAATCCTGTTGTTTTATCTCCCTGTTTGGAATTCCCTTCGTACCTCCACTTCCAAATCCCTGTCCCACTTCAAGGCCCTTCCCAAATCTAAACTCCTCTACCTT